>JAAOAT010000084.1:0-109348 GCA_013186855.1 Fusarium ramigenum | reverse complement strand
AAGGTGATATATTGCTATATTTTGAGTGGCTAGCTATCTGGAGCTCGATCGATATCGTGGCGTACCTTACAGCTGAAACACCAACAAACCCGATACGAGACCCGAGATCTATCAAGCCACGATGTTGAAAAAGAAGGAAACTCTCACCATCATCACGCCCATCCCGGGCTTCATCCCGCGACAGCTCGCCATCGATCTTCTTCATTCCCACGGCGAGATCATCACCCTCAACCCCCTCGTCCTGTCGCACAAGCCCATCCCCGCCCCTCGCCATGCCGCCGCCGACGAGTACTACAGCACCTGGTACGAGATCACAGAGCGCATCCAGTACATCCCCGGCCTGGGAAAGATAGGTTCCGGAAAGCTCACCTTTAACGGATGTTTTCATGATATGCCGTGGGGTATGCAGTCGCATATTTATATCCCGCTCGGTATCGACATGAGGAACAAGTACCGCATTATGGGGAACCAGCCGGGCATTGAACCGCCGGAGCAGCCAGAGCTTGGACTTGAGCAGCTTGGTGCGCCGAAGGAGGGGCTTTATCTTCGTACTGATGTTGAGCTGAAGTGTAACATCACCCTGATGGGTTTTGTGAAAGCGGAGTCGAGAAAGGCTAGTGTTGATATGGTTAACCGTATGGTGAAGAAGGCGGAGTTGCTTGATGCTGGTCTTTTGAAGGCCATGTTTGAGGATGGAAAGCTCAAGACTTATAATCCTAATGATCGATCGGAGGCGAGTCAGGCGAGACAACAGGCCTTGAGACAGCAGACTATGCCGGAGGGTCAGTTCGCTGCTGCTCCGCCTGGTCCTGGACCTATGAGCCCAGGTCCTTCTTACGCCCAGCCCTACGCATATGCTCAACAGCAACAACAGCCTCATCTCCAACCCCAACCTTCACCAACATACCCCTACGCCCGTCCCGATGCCTCCAACTCCCAGTACCCGCAAAGCCCATACGGCTACCATCCAGGCCAAACACCTCCCCCCAACACCCAATACCAACAACAAGCACCACCCGTGCCGCCAAAAACCAACATCCAGAGCTTCCCCATGGAACTCCCCGGCGATTACTACCACCCACAGCAATCACCAAATCTCCAACAGCAGCCTAGTCCTGGACATCCACCCAGCAACTATCGCAATTCTACAGGATCTTATGATCCGCGATGGTCGCAGTCTAGTCCGTCGGCTGCTGATTCGCACCGCGCGAGTATGTATTCGCAGCACTCGGCGGGATATCCGTCGCCGGCGCCTGCGCAGCAGAGTTTTGCGGCGGAGTTGCCATCGCATAATGAGACGTCGGAGGAGCATAGACATTGAGGGATGGAAAAAAGTAGCCGGTCATTTTAGTGATGATACATGGGATGGCGTTTTGATTGGGATGGATACCTTTTGCTAGTGAGAGTCAACAATGAGTGGTAGAATATTGGAGAGAACAAAGCTGTGTATTTCAGTCTGTTGATGCTGAGGGTGTAGATGATACCCTTTTGGATAATAAGAGGAATTGCGATTGACACAATGGCTAGTGTGAGGTTGAGAGTAATAAATCCCATCGCGAATGGCTCCTGAGGGTGACATGAAAAAGTCAAGTAAACGGGATTCGATTTATAATTATGATATCAAATCATTACTCAGGGCCTGGTTTAGTATTCTCGGATAGTTTTGCGAAATCCGGCATTCGGGTCGTTGCCGGCGAGATAATTCTCAGCCCTACAGACGGAGTTCACCACTGCGGACTTTGGTGGAGTCGGGATTCAACAACATTCTTCGGCGACTTTGCACATCAGAACCAGGGGATTGAGAATGAATTTGTCAGTGACAATCAAACGTAGAAATAATAGATTTCTAATAGGAATTGATGGATCGCAGGGGAGACTCGACATGTTGATATAAGAAGCATCACCTAACCCAAGGAGATGATCATCAAAGCTCAGAGCTTCCCCTTCTACTACCAAGCAACAAATTCCCCTGAATATCTTCAGAACATCTTTTGATCTCAAAATGCCTCCTCTTAGACAGCCCAAAGTCGAGCCTTTACCGCCAGGTATCGACCTCACCAACAAAACAGCCATCGTCACAGGCGCAACGGCCGGCATTGGTCTCGAACTCTCCCGCCAACTCCTCGATCTTAATCTATCAACCCTAATACTCGCGGTTCGAAATGTCTCCAAAGGCGAAGAAGTCCGAAAGACAATCTCGGCTATCAATTCTAAAGCTGTGGTCCAAGTGATGAAGCTCGACACCGAGGACTACGCCAGTGTCAAGGCCTTCGCTGAGACGTTTACAAGCAAACATGGGAAACTCCATTTGCTCATGTTAAACGCTGGTATATCCGATATCACTTTTGAGCTGGCGCCTACGGGACATGGGAAGAACTTTCAGGTTAATTACCTGTCTAATGTTCTGTTGACTTTACTTCTTCTGCCTACCCTTGAACATACAGCTGAGCTTGAGGGAGCACCTACGCGCATTACATGGACAGGAAGTCGTATGCATTTGCAAACAAGCCTCGCTAGCAAAGTTCCCCTCAAGAAAGACGAAGGCATATTTGAACACTTTGACGCACCGGGTGTGATCCCTCCCCTGACCCGCTACGGCGACACAAAGCTCCTCGTTCTTCTCTTCCAACACGAACTCGCCTCTCGCTACCCTCCCAAGAAAGTCATCATCAACCACTTCTGCCCTGGTATGGTCGATACGTCTCTAACAGATATTCTTCCCGTTTACATCCGCCTTCCAGCGTTGATGCTCAAAGCTCTGCGTGCGAGATCGGTTGACAAGGCAGGGTGGATCGGATTACATGCTGCGCTTGTGGTAGGAGATGAAACGCATGGAAAGTTGTTGGGGGATAAGGAGATTGCGGATTTGGGTGATTTTGTACCGTCGGAAGAGGGGATGAGGATTAGGAAGTTGTTGTGGGAGGAGACTGTTGAGGAGATGAGAGGGTTGACCCAGGTGCCTTCATGGATGGAGTGATCTGCACCTGGCATGCAAATTTCTGTTCTAAAGAGTTTTAACTTGGTGTATGTAGACATGCTGAAAGAGAACGCTTGTTGATGATGATCATGAGAGGAAGATGGTCCTTGGGGAGCAAGAAAACACAAGACCCAAGTTTAGGGTGATAGGATAAACTCCTTAAAAGATATCCTAGATTAGGCTTAAATTTATGCTAAGCTACCCAAATCTTTTTATTATTAAGGCTTAAGATCCTGGGTTTTGTTTCCTCCCTAGGCACCCAATACCACCCCAGTCACAGTGGCTACCTACTTCCTATCTGTTTCACAGTTTCGCTGACGAATCTCGGAAAGAGGTAATCTCGAGATGCTTGGGCTGCTAAGGCGGGTGGTAGGCAAGGGCAAGATAGGCATTCTTTCCACTGCTTGATCTTCTGTAAACTACCTACTTGTCCGCGTGCATCAAGCCAAACTTCCTTCATCATCATCATTCACTTCTAGGCACAATCCAAAATGTCCAACAACGCAGAATTGAATAACATCAATAATTCCTTATGCTTACAAAGCGTCTCCTTGGACAGCATCAAGCCAGATCCTGCCAAATTTCCCAGGCATCGCCTCGACCGACGCTGCGTAGTCTACTGCTGGACCGACGACGACAAAGAAGAGTTTCAAACGAGACTTCTGCGAAGATTTCCCAACCCGGTAAGACTTCCCTGAACTTAGACTAGAAGGCGTAAGTCTTTTCATCATTTATGATCAAGATTTTACCCAAGTTTTCTTGCCTTCCCCTGGGGCCATGTCATGTTAGAGAGCAACTGGACTAACAGTCACAGGCCGATAGCGTCATTGATCACATCACCATCCACAAAGAATCCCACTACCAAGAGCCTCCCTACATTCCAGGAGAGTATAGAAAAGTTCCATTCTTGCAAAAGCACCCCGCTTCCCCGTTTGCGGTCGTATTACAGGCCATGAAAGTTTCAATTCCGACCTGGAGATGTGATAATGTCGACATCATCGTCCAAAGCGATCTTCTAAACTTGATCTTCTCGTGGATGCGGGGTGATGACACTTCGAGCCTTGCGATTGATGCGTCGCTGGTCAAAAATACGCTCTTCCTTACACTCTTTGAGTGCGAAAAATCATCCCCCGGCAATGAGGAAGATGAACCATCAGATACTACCTTCATGCCGTCGCCTACCAGCGTCGGACAACATCATATCATAATTTACCCATTCGGAGGCCTCAAATTACTCGTCACCACGCCCGGACATCTTATCCACTCCGCCCACTGGGAAGGCGAAGTATGCTTCACCCGAATACTGCCGACCAAGGATGGGGAGCCTGATTGGGATCGGGTCCTCCCACTGTTATGGTTCAGCGGAACACACACGGGTGTAACTGGCTCTGTCTCCAACGGAGACTTCAAAGAAAAGAGGCAGTGGTATGTAAACACGAAGATGAAACTATGGGAGCATCGGGCCGATACGCGAGAGCATATGAGTATGATGGTCTGGCTCCTCCGGCACATACAAATAATCACTATTGGGCAGCTGACCAAGTCATGTTCGATTCGCTTTGAGGGCAGTGGCAGTGACAAAAGGTTACAGATCAATTCCGTGTCGTGGGTACACCATTTGCCTCTTTTGTTTGGGGAGTTGTGGGAGGAGCCATAGCGATTTCAAGAACAGTGATCAACGAGACTTTGCATCCATAGTTATTGTGACTTTGTTATCAATGTGACTAACATCACTCCATCTATAAAGGCACCTGGCTAGAGGAGGAAATAAAACTTAGGACCTTAAGCCTGAGTAATAAAAGATTTAAGTAATTTAATATAAGTTTAAGATGCCTTTTAAGAATCTATTCTACCTTTCTCACTCTCACGCGGAAGCCCCGGCAAAATCGCATGACCATATAACTTCCCCGGTCGTTGGTTATACGCACCCGAGGAACATCGTCTGGCCTAGAATTCAATAGTCTACTGTCGCACGGAGGTTATTTTCCAGGGTCTAGGGTCTTCAGCTGTGTTGAGGTTGACAAATTGAGTCCCTATTGGTCCGGGCATAAGCGTGCATCTAATAGTCTCCTCGCTTACGGGGTTTGTTGGTGATGTTGCTGTTGGCTTGGCATTTTATGACCCTGGGGCTCGGGCCAGCGCATTCAATATTGGGATCTTTTTAGAATAGCTCAAAATGAAGAAAATGATCTGATATTTTTCGGTGTATATAAGTTGAAGTCATTTTGTATGGGCTTTTTTCATTTTCTGTGATTGTTATCCTGTTTTAGCTGGTAATATGGTTGCCCTCAAGTCCATCCTCTTTCTCCTCGCCTTTGGCACAGAGGCTCTCGGTGCAACAACCGAAGTCATCTGCCAAAGCCAATATGGCAAAAAGAGTATCGCTTCGAATAAAGTCCCACGGGCTACTTTGACTGTGATGAATCAAATTACGGTTATTAAGAATGTCATTCGAAAAGTCAACGTTGTTGTCGTGCCCAGGGCAAAGACTACCACTGAGACGGAGACGGAGATTCAGGTGACTACGACATATGCTGATACGGATGTGGAAACTGCTACTGAGACTGAGACTGGTGAGTTATGGAAGTGAAAGCAAGTGATTCAGTGGTGCTGATTGTTTAGATATACAAATCACGAATCGGGTTATGCTGCTCGCGCGAACTTCGACATCCGTAACTTCAACAACCACGACCAAGTACACCACCGCCACCATAGCCGCACCATCAGGCTTCGTCCCCATCAAAGAAGTCCAAGGCTACATCGCCAGAGTCAAAGCCCGAGGTCCCGTACCTAGAGCTACAACCGCGTATCTCCAGCGCATCGACTGCACCAAGAAGATTCCATCCACTACGACAAAGACTATAACCACCACGGTCAAGGGGGCGAGAATCACCCTCAAGCCCAAGACTATTACAAAGAAGACTACGAGTATATTTGTCATCACTGTGACGGAGTATGGACCGCAGGTTACGGAGACGGAGACTGAGACTTTTACTGAGTTGAGGGTTAACCTTGCTCAGAGGACTCAGACCCAGACAATCCCCGAGACTGGTAAGTCCAACAGCATACTCTGTAGTGCCATGCTGATATGCCTAGTAACCGTTGAATCCATCGTCCCAGCCGACCCCTTCTACTCCGCCTGTTCCGCCAACAATCTCGCCAGCACAGCCAACGGGGGTAAGAGAATCGCCGACTTTAGCGCTTGGAAAGAACACAGAACCATTTCGATCTCTGGTCTTAAGAGCGCTTATTCGTGCTGTGTTGAGTGTCAGAAGAAGCAGAACTGTTTGATGAGTCGGTCAAGTGCTGGTGGTGCAACGTGCTGGCTGTACTTGACGCCTAGTGATGATGCTTGTTCAGCGCAGGTTAACTGGTCAACGTATCGCACTGATAGTGGTGCTAGTGTGGAGTGGACTTATAGTAATGGACCTTGTGGGAGGGCTGTTAATGGGCGGGAGTCATCTTGATCATCGCGTTGGGTTTGAGCTTAGCCTCAAGTTTGTGGTCATCTAACGGTCACCTTTGGTTGGAAGCTTGTAAATAGAACATAAATTATATAGATAAGTAACGAAGATTAGAATGAAAACATCATATCAACCCATCGTAACACCATCTCAGGCATTTGGTGCCTACTCAATCAGAACCTGCTTCTCCTTCTTCAGACTCTCAACAAAACTGATCGACACATTGAGAGTCTGAGCGACAACATCAGGAGGAGTCAAAGCCAGCCACTGAGTCAAAGAGATATCGGCAACACGATCAGACTTGTAGACCTCAATCCAGATAAGGTCCTCATCTTCCGAAGTATTCTCAATGTAGTGCCTACCCAGCATCAGTATCATCTTCACACTCACTCACGAAGAACTTACCCAGAGTTATCAGGA
This sequence comes from Fusarium ramigenum, assembly GCA_013186855.1. Taxonomy (NCBI): domain Eukaryota; kingdom Fungi; phylum Ascomycota; class Sordariomycetes; order Hypocreales; family Nectriaceae; genus Fusarium; species Fusarium ramigenum. Next base: position 102,487 of record JAAOAT010000084.1, on the reverse strand, counting down.
AACGCAGCAGTATCACCCGCCGAAAAGTCAAAAGTCCTCGCCGCCGCATTCCCAATAAAGACCGTGGCTCTCGCCTTACCCTGGTGAAAATACAGCCACTCCTCCGCATTAGGATGCCAATGCAACTCCCTCAATCCACCTGGTTTAAGCGTAACAAACGTAGCAGCAAGAGTCTTGGACGCAGGGAAGTTTGTGGAATCGATCTTCCAGAAGTTACCGCCCGTGCCGCCAATCTTTTCAGGATCGTGCTGGAATGTGCGGTACACGAAGGAGCTGTTTCCTGAGAGTTTACCGGCGGGTCCGTCGGTTACGTTGCGTCTTGTGGGTGTGCCGGGGAGGATGTAGGGGTTGGGGGCTGTTACGTTTTCGAAGACTGAGGCGTTGACGCCGAAGTTTTTGGCGAGGATGGACTTGGGGGTGTGGTTGATCCAATCATCGACCATGAATGTGGTGCTGACTTGTTAGTGGTGTTGTGGAATGAGTGAGTGTAAAGGTGACTTACCCGATCTTGTCAAAGTCGGCTTCGTCGAAGACTAGGAGATACTCATTCTCATCGGCGAGGCCTTGGACGGTATAGGCTGCGCCCTTGGGGAAGTACCAAATGTCACCGTAGTTGAGGACTTCTTCCTGATAGCGCCCGAATTCATCAACGGCAGAGATGAGGACGGAGCCGTTGTATACAATGCCCCATTCAGCCTGTCAAGTCAGTATTTGGACGTTGAGACGGAAGTGTTTGACTTACGACTTTATGCCAGTGAAGTTCTCGGATAGCTCCCTTGACGAGATGCTGCTGAGCACCAGAGATGTCATGGCTAGATGGCAGATCTTGGATGACCTGTTCGCGAACCCAACCGCCCTTCAAGAGACGAGTCTTGGAGTCGGAGAAACTCCATTTGAGGTTGGGAACAACGCCGTTGTCAGTGGGTTGCTGACCTAGGTTGTCTGGGTTCTGGAGGTCAAGCTCTTTGTTTGTGCCGCCTGTCACTGTGTAAGTATGTGATAAGAGGAAAAGAGTATTGGGTGTTTGTAGCTTACCTAGAAGAACAGCGCCTTTGCCCTTTCCATCATATGGCTGACCTTTGTCAAAGCCGGGCTGTTGAGTGTCCTTGGGAGCAGCAGCAACGATGTTTGACCCAAGGCATAGAGCCAGGGCGCAAGAGAAGAGTGATGCACCCTTCATGACAGCGATCAAACTGGTACTCAAAAACGAACAAGCTGAAGAAGAGGAGTGAGAAGAGGGTGAATGAAGAAGGTGGAAAGATGAGGACTCCTGTCTCACTAGCGACGTCTTATACCCTCAACACCACGCGCTCCATCACGACATCATGCATACAACGCATCCATCAAACTGGGAAATTACGAGAGGCGTAGCTGGACGGCAATCACACCCTGTACACTTACACAAATGACACTATGATAATTCGGGCTGTCTGAAAGAAACAATGATCGGCATAGCTGCATGAAGCTATCAAGGAAATTGCAGTACGAATTCCGAGTGTGGATGGCGTTTGCCTACCCTGAACACGGTCATTTGAATACTAAAACACATCAGATAATTGCTGCAATATGCCAATAATTAAGTCAGTTCAAAATTTCGGCCTGAATATACAATTAATTCTCATAATTACTGGAGCTGATACTGGAATTGATGAAGTCTACAACAATATTCTCCTTAACAATTCAATTGAATCGGGTCAATTCCTTGATCTTTGTTCAGTGTAACCCTCTACCGCACACACCCATCACAACCAAGCGCGGTACTGATGATCGACAATCCGCCTGCCAAGACGGATATAAGCGCGATGGCGAGCAAGGATTAATGTAGATCTGGGGTTGACGACATAATTAGTGGATTTAACGCCATCGATCCGCCGGGTTTTAGTGCGGCTCAACGTGGGTTTGGACGAACCAGGGCCCCACGCTATAAGCATACATTTATGGTAATTCATAGTGTTGCATTTGCCGGTTCGGCATGTTCCTGATTATCGTGACTGAAGCATTACGGCAACTCAAGGCTTTTGGTATTGAGATAATTGTTAAAGATACACCTAAAGGCTTAGTGGTTTAGTTAGATCTGTTTCTTCTGTATTTTCTGGGCATCGTAACTCGGGATGGCTCGCTGCGGCCCCTCGGCGTGGATGCTCGCAGCCTTACAAGGATCATACTCGCAATCCAGACTAACAAGACGTCTTCCCAGACAGTCAAAGCACCTTGAAGATCTCACACTGATACAGTTTAGCGAGAAAACAAACTTATAAGTCATTTCCCGAAAGAGATGTTTTAGTCTATTACCCCCACCGGTATTTCCAACTGCCGGGGATTCGTGTCAGGGGTAGCTGAGCGCGCCCGAGCTAATGGGTCAAGGCTGATGTTCATTGCCTTATGGATGGAGTAATTCCGCACTATGACTTTGTGAATGTAAGACTGTCTCAGTGGGGATGGTAAATACCACGCGATACTGATGCCATTCGTTAGAGCTGTTGATCCAAATGTCCCGGATATGTGGGATGGAACTGTGCGTGAACCTTATCTTCGGTAAGCTTGAACTCAATGGGTGTAACGAGATGTAACACATTGTCAAACTCATCCAAACATCGCTTGTAAGAAGAACAGAATCTGTACCGACTGAAGTTCTTCCTCTGATGTTCGTTGGTGCGCGATGCCGTCGTAGCTCCAGTGCTAGGTATAACTGCTCTCCGACCGAAGTAATAGAGGCTCATCCATAATTGACCATGGCGACCACCCAAGAGAAGTGTGATCGAGTACATTAGTCCATGCAAGACTCAGCTCAAAGTAACCCTGAGAGAATGCAGTGTTCTCAATCAAGTAATTGAGTGACTCAGCTATGCCAGATTGACAACCATCAGGGGCATCACCGACAACCCACCACTCCCATCCCACGGACGATCGGGAGGTCGGTAATTCAGTCCCCCAAGTCCGACAGGACGGTCCAGAAACTTTTGGTTAGATCTGTGCAGATCAGTCCTATAGTCACCGGGTAGTTCACTTCCGCTGCGCTTTTGTATGTCCTCCTTGCCAGCACATCAACCAAGCTAGACGAGAGCAGTCAAGACTGAGGAGGAAAACGTCCTGAGAAGGAAATTGTGATAGCCGTGGCAGAAGAAAACTCATCATGAGGTTCGATTGTGTCTTTGTGAGGCTTGATGATACAATTCTTGGGAGTGATGTCGATGAGGGAGATGGACAGCTGGAATCAGGAGATCAATGAGAGGAATAGAAGAGAACAAGAAAGAGTTGTGAAGGAGAGAGAATCTGGGTATATAATACCTTGGAAACTCCCTCAAACTTTCTCATCATCGCTCACATCATCAACTTGCTCACTTCCCACAACCCACTGAGCTCCTTTACAATGCCCTCTCTCATCTCCATCACGGCCCTTCTGGGTGCCTTGGCCTCCCAGGTCTCAGCATCACCAGCCAACATCGCCAAAAGAGGTCTCAGTCTTCCTCCTCTGATCCCCAAGATCCCAGGAGTGACTGAACCTCTTGCTGACAACGCTCCTCCTCTGCCTATTCTCCAACTTCCTACTCCTCCGTTGGATAGCCCCCCTTTCAAGGTCTCCAACATCAAGCCCAAGAAGATTGGATATTTCTGGACTGGTGCTGGTGATAACAAGCATGCTGATTTCTTGGTCACTGCTAGTCTTGATGATGTAAGTTCACTGAGTCTATAGTGGGAAGGGAGTGTGCCAACAGACTAGGACACCTTTGGTGAAATTATCGACATCACTGATGTCAACACCAGTGGTAACTCACCTCACCATCTAGGCAGCTCCCTTGATGGCAAGACCCTCGTTGGAGGCGGTCTTCTCTCTCTTCTCAAGACCCAAGACACTGCCTTCTACTTCGACACTTCGGACCCATACCATCCCAAGTTTGACCACAGCAACCGCGGCATTCTCGGCTCCATCGTCGATGAGATCCGCGCCAAGCCTGACGGTGGTTTTTTCATCACCTACATGGGCAGTGCAGTCGGTACATCTCCCGGTCGTCTGATCGAGACTGACGCCAACGGTAACATCATCCATGAGTGGCCTGAGGATGTTGAGGGTACACTCAACATTCTTGGGGAGCAGTTCTCTCCTCATGGATTGAGTGTGGACTTTGACAAGAACATTATTCTTACTTCTGACTTTGTTGTTCCGATCACGATTCTGAAGCCTACTCTTGGTATCAAGAAGGCTGATACTCTTCGTCTGTGGGATCTCAAGTCTCGCAAGATCATCTCTACTATTACTATTCCTAACGTGAGTTGCTCGAGTCAAGATGAGAATATAGCTAACAGCCACAGGGCCAAGGTATTCAGGACGTCAAGTTCATTCCCGGTAACAAGGAGAGTGCAGCTCTCGCTACGTAAGTACCTCAACGCTCAACACTCTTCACCAGAGACTAACTCACGTCTATAGTGCTGTTGGCCCCGGCCAAGTCTGGATCATCTACCCCTTCCGCAAAGACTCCAAGGGCAACCAAGGTGTCGCCGAACTCCTCTACGATCTCGGCGACAAAGCCAAGGACTCCCTCGCCATCTACTCCGACATCACCGACGACGGTAAATTCGCCTATTTCACCATCACGCTCGGCAATCACATCGCAGCTCTCGACATCTCTGACCTCGATAACGTCAAGCGTCTTGATGATCCCGATGAGGAGCAGCCCATTATTGGACCTCACTATGTCAAGATCTCTCCTGACAAGAAGAACCTCCTCGTCACTGGCTACTTTGTTCAAGCTGGAGATGTAAGTTGCAATTACTGTGCTCTTTGATGGGTTTGTGCTAACTTTTGTAGATTTCTATCGTCAACACTCCTGGTGATTACAAGGGCCACTGGATTGACATCAACGATGATGGATCGCTTAGCTTCAACCGCACCATTGACTTTGAGAAGATCTTTACCAAGACTCGTGGGGGTGCGCGACCGCACAGTGTTGTCATTTTTGATCTCACTGATCCCGAGAACCCTATCTACTACTAGAGCTTAATTTTGCAGAGGTGCTCTAAGCTTGAAGTGGTTCTTGGCATGAATTCTATGTTGAGAATGGACTCAGAGAATGGGGCAAGCTCTTGTGATTGATGACTTCTAGTTGGATGATGGACTGGATATTTTGGTTCCTTCGTACCTCTATGAGGTTTTAATTTAGTGACTGATGCGTTTGTCTTTATACTTTATTTAGTTCAACTTGACCAATAATACTTTCCTTGTCTCAGGAGATTTCCCTTGCTTATTTATTTCTCAGTCTTCATCTTCATGATATCTTGACCTCTATTCTGAGCCCCAATCCAGGCTGGAACAATTTAGCCATAAAGCCTAACAAATGTGCCGTGCCGCATAGACCCCTGCATAGTCTCCAATCAACAGATCTGAAACAAAATGAAGACTGCGAAATTACGTATCACCAGCACAGCCGCATCATACCCTGCCCGGCATCAAGCAAATGGGCCGAGCAGAATACCTCATTGGGTCAACCGGGTAAACACGCAGTTCGCCGATTCGTTTTAGCAAGGATATGTGAGGTCAAACCAACAGCAAGACCAGCCACTGGAATAATTGTCAATGAACCTTTCACAAACGACTTACGACTGTAGTCTCTCAGTGTTTAAATTGTGTGTAGAATCTCCAGACGAAAGTTGATTTGAGAACCTTCCCATCAATCATGTCCACCAACTTTACACCATCATCGTCCATGAAAGTGGCGACAACTAGAGAGCGCATCGCACTGACTACTCCATTCTCGCCGCCCAATGATTGCCAACCTAGCTGGAGAAAGACGAGCTTGCTCTGGACTCAGGATGGTACCTTTACGTATCCTGTTCTGGTATCAGCACCTCCAACTTCATGCTACCCCTCTGGCTGGGGGAGCGGCGAGGCTGACTCTCTGTTCACCTTTAGTCCAGCTGTCTGTCCTTCTGGCTGGGATTATTGGGAAATGTCTCGTTCTGATGGCTCTCCAGCAGTCTCGACAGCATACTGCTGCGAAAGGTTCCATCCCCGAGCATCCTACACCCCCGAGAGCAAAGAGACTAACAGAACCATTTAGTGGATTCACCTTCGATCCTTTTGATCGAGGTGGTTATGTCGCCAAAGACTTCTTTACTAGTGGGTGTGGACGATGGGTCCAGACGACGGCAAGCATGTCCCAAGGCGACGACACAACGACAACAGCACTGTCGGGTTTATCCGATTACCAAGATGCTAGCGCGTTGGATGGCACTTTCATGGTTCACCAAGCCTGGGCAATATCCTGGGTCTCGTCTGAGAGGTCTGATATGACACCGATGCCACTTACCTTGACTGATGGTGAGAGGGTATCGCATTGGAAACCAGGAGAGACACTTCCCGATGACAGCCGTCCTACTGAAAGGTTTGACCAGGGCCAGGGGTATATCAGCACCTCGGCCGTGTGGTTTCTCATGATTGGACTCCCCATCATCGTGTTTCTGATGATTGCCGGTTGCTGCTGGGTGTGTATCAGGCGTCGCGTGAGGGAAAGGAGAGCCAGGCGTGCAATGAGAGACTCATCCTTGTCTCGAACTGGTGAAGGACGCTCATCTATTACACTAGTATCGTGAGCACATTGAAATAGAGCGGGATGGCAACTTACCTTATATAAAGGATATGGAGCGGAAGAATGCTAGGGCTGATCAAGAAGTCATGTAGTCGAATGAAGCTTGCAGGAGAAATAAATATATTGCGTACAAATGAGCCTCTGGACTAATTACTAAAGGCAAAAAAAAGATTCAAAACGATATTGTCATGGCAGACTTTTAGTTTTTGACCTCACCGGTAGCCGAGGGCTTGCCCACTTGTGTCGTGCCCTCCGCTACTGGCCACATTCTGCGACCATCATACTTGTCATTCGCAATCCAGTCCTTCTTCTCTCCCATATGCGTCATATTCATTACCGGCGGTATCAGTGACCCAGACCCCTTTGGTAGAGCCTTGAGCCGCATAGTCGATGTGTCATATGCATACAAGCTCAAGAGAAGACAGCCACCATTCTTGGGAGGATCAAGAACATAAGCACCTCCGTAGCTGCTTTGCCGATCCTCCTCATCGTTTGGGCACGACCAAGCAGCAGTCCAGCCATCCAAACAAAGATTATGGTTCCAATCATCTCCGGAGAAGGAGAACGGTTCCTTGTCCCCGCAGCCGCTCTGATCCGGCGCCCATTTGGCCGACACGATAACTGTGTAGCCGTCTTCTTCTAGAGCTACATTCTGACCGAATGTGTTATCGGGGTCAAGTGTGTAGCTGGAGTCGCAGAATGATCCTATAACCTGCCGCGCTTCGTTGAGGGTGAACTCCACATAGTCTGAGTCACCTTCGAAGCAGTACGCTTCAGCTTCGGTGATGGCCGTTTCGGTTGGGAATGTTGTCGTTTCTGAGGGCTCAGTGGATGTCGATGTTGACTGCCCGAACGTTGTCGTAGCACTCGCGTATGACTTGGTGATGAATGAAATGCCCTTGATAGTGACCGATATGGTAGTGCCGACATGTGAGGGAAGAATAACCGCCGACGTTCCTCGCATCTTGGTCTTTGATGCTGACTCGACATCGGGGATGGAGTAAGCGGTCCTATCGACAGTGGCATATCCATCGTTGACGGGGTATGGTGTTGAACTGACAATCAAACTTGCTGAAAAGGTTGTCTTGTACGTGGAACCCAAGTTCCCGAGGGCGTTGTTGTCATCACCGAAGTCATCACCATAGTCAACAGCGGTGAGAGGACAGGAGGCTTCTGTGGTTGTAGCTGTTGCTGTGAGGAAACAGCCTGTGATGACTTCAGTCGATGTGGTCGTGCACGAGGAAGATTCGCAGGATACCCAGTAGTCGGTTACTTGGGAGGTTGTGCAGTCGCAGCCGAGATATGTGTTGCAAACAGTGGCACAGGGTTTTGTCGTGCAGACTTGATGACACTCGGTGTTCGTCTCTGTAGCGCAATCTTCATCGTCATCATCATCATCATCGTCGTCGTCGTCGTCGTTGTCATCATCCTTGTTCTTCTCACATCCAGGTCCAACACAGTTTCCTCCTGGCCCAGGACATCCTCCACCGATGCACCCAATCGAGCCACCACCACTTCCTCCGCCCCCTCCGCCTGGGGTACAACCGAACAAACATGGTTTACCGCAGCCAGACTTGCAGATAGGTCCGGGAGGTCCAGCTGTGATGATGACACCAGGAGCGATGCCTGGTGGAGGTCCAATATCCACATCATCAGTGGGAAGAGGCCCAGGCTTGTAGGTGTAGGTGATGCCGTGGGTTGGTTCGGTTAATGTGACTGGGGATGGAATAACACTGCCGCGTACAGGCACAGATTTGGATGTGGACTCTGTCAGTATCACGTTGGACACGCCAATCTCCGAGGTTGTAAGAGGCGGCAGTGTGATCTTGACGGTGATAGTTGTTGTGCCGTACTTGGTAACGCCGCTGGTGGTCTCCGGCCATGTCTCTTTGAACGTCTCAGTGATGACGGGGAAGCTGATGGTCGTCTTGGAAGAGAGTGGCCACGGTGGAAGGATGAGGGTACAAGGTGGTTGGCAACCTGCTGTAGGGTTCTTGGAGTCCCAGATCTTGGGATCAATGTAGACAACGTCTTTGTCACCATCGTTGCCTCCGTTGTTGCCCCCATCTCCGTCTCCATGACCGTCACCATCACCGCCGTCATCTCCCCCGTTGCCTCCATCGTTGCCGCCATTATCATTACCTCCGTCACCGCTGCCATCACCTCCACCTCCACCTCCACCAGTACCGGGCTCAACAGGAATAGGTTCGCCAGGATTATCTGGCAGCTTCGGCGCCCAATCGTGATTATTGAGATACGCATTAACCGCGCCCCCATCAAAAACAACAAGGTAATCAGCCTTCCTATCCCCATTGATGTCCGCATAATGGACAGGACCCTGGGGACTAACACCCGCTGCAATAGTCCCCATGTCATTCCACTTGCGTCCCTCGCCAATCGGAATCTTGCCATTGTTGCGGTACCCTCGAGCAGCACCGCCATCGTACTGAACGATGTAGTCTGCCTTGCCGTCTCCCGTGAGATCCGCAAATCGGACCTTGCTTCCAGGCTCGCCAACACCAGTGGCAACAACGATGCCCTCTTTCCAGATGCGCCCGCCGTTCCTGGGTGGTATGTTCTTGTTGTTCTGCCAGTACTTGACTGCTCCGCCATCGTAGAGGATGAGGAAGTCTGCATACCCGTCACCATCAAGGTCTGCAAACCGGACCTTGCTCCCTGGCTCACCGACACCTGGAGAAATAGTAATACCATCTTGCCAGATGCGTCTATCCCCAGGGTCAGGCAAGTTGCCGTTATTGAGATATGCCTTGACAGCTCCTCCGCCGTATATGATCAGGTAGTCAGCGCGCTTATCGCCGTTGACATCGATGAACTCGATGCGTGAGTCGGAGAGATCCTCGTCGAAGCCCGGTGCGATCTCACCAATTGCTTCCCACTTGTTGTCGCCCTTGTTGATCCAAGCCCGAGCTCGCCCTCTAGAGTCGACAGAGATTAGGTCATCTCTCCCCTCGCCTGTCAAGTCGGCGAAGCGGATGCTCTGGCCCTTAACTCCGGTAATACCAAGGTTCTTCCACATGCGGATGCTTCCATCGTCAGCAACAGCAAGGAAGTCAGCCAAGCCATCGCCGTCCATATCAGCAAAGCGAATCATTTCGCCTGTGACACCCTCTATGCCAGGGGCGATGGTGCCCAAGTCGTCCCAGTTACGACCGCCTTCTTTCAGGGTGTTGCGGAACGCTTTTACAGCGCCACCCTGATATATGACAAGATAATCTACGCCGTGTTAGTATATCAGCACACGTATCAGAATACTCAAAACTCACCAGCCTTTCCATCGCCATCAATGTCTCGGATACTGGTAGAGTCTTGTGGTATACCAGCTGGTCCTGGCGCGATGGTGGTTTCAGTCTCCCAGTTCTTCTTACTGCTATCCTTGCCATTGTTGTGTGTGTTACGAGCCCACTTGACAGCGCCGCCCCCATACACGATAACATAGTCAGCATATCCATCGCCATCGATGTCCTCAAACCGAACCTTGTCTCGAGACGCAAGACCGGTTGCCCATTTGGAATCGAGGGACTCGAACTTCTTTCCGTTGTCCACGTTCTTCCAGACCTTTGCAGCGCCATCTTCATATAGAGCGATGAGATCTGCCTTGCCATCGTTGTCCACATCGGCGAGACGGATCATGTCGCCCGTGATGGACTTCCAGTCTGGGTTGATATACCCGATACTCTTCCAGTCATTGGGCTTGCCTCCGTTGATCCAGGCTCGCATCTTACCATCCTTGTCAGCAAGGACGTAATCAGCGATACCATCGCCGTTCAGATCAGCCAGAATGACCTTTTCGCGTGAGGAATTCTCAGCAGAACCTCTGATGGTTCCGACAGACTCCCATGTCCGGAAGCCTTCAAAGACAGTTCCTTGTTTCTTCCAGATCTTACCAACGATTTCTTCTTGAGCGCCTCCTGCTCCTCCTCCGACACCGAGACCAACACCAGGAAGACCAGCAGCGTCTATCTTTGTTGGGGCTTTCAGCCAACCTCTTTTGTCAGCCTCGAGGATTGCCTTCAACCAAGCGTCGGCCATCTTCTCATAGCCACTGTCGTTTGGGTGCTTCTCATCGGAGAGATCACCTGCATTGATGTCTATTGGGACTTCGAGGATATGCTTTCCAGCCTTTTGTCTCTCCTCAATGATGGAAATGACTTGTGGGTTGAAGCGATCAGTGTTCTTCTGCATTCTGGGGTTGTTTGCCCATATGACAGGAGCAACAAGAACCGTGGTATCTGGAGCATTCTGAAAAAGCCCATCAATGATGGACGCCAGCATGTTAGGAGAGCCCTCAAGGTCAACCTCTAGGTCCATATTGTTCGTGCCGGCATGTACAAGAACAACATTGGGGCGTGCTGCGATGGACAGCTTCCAGTAGGTATTGATCTGCGCAAGGACCTTTCCACTGTGGCCTTCGTGGTCATTGTCTGCCATGCCAGTGGGAGGGTGCTTCAAGCTACCGACCATGTCTACTGAAGCACCGCGACCTATGAGTTTCTCACGGAGGCGGTTTCTGTAGCCTTTTTGGTCTTTTGAGCCGTTGCCTTTGGTGATTGAGTCTCCGAGGGGCAGTATTCGAAGACTAGGAAGTGCTGCAGCGAGCGGTGATATGAGTGCTACAAGCACCATCATCATAGTGATGGCGCCCTGAAGCGTGAATGGTGGCATAGGGAGTGGTGTTATTGACAAGTTGATAGGTAGAGATAGTTTATTGTGGTTTTTGGTATGAATAGAACGACAGTACCAATTGTGATAAACATAAGTGACTTTGTTCCTTTCTTCTTATAAGTCGAACTTCGGAACGGGAAGCAACATATCCATCTATCAGTCTTTCCATCAAAAGCACCACAGCCCCCATCCGTCATTGGCTTCGCCTCGCAGACATCTTTCCGCTTCAGTCGTGCTGTTGACGAACAGTTGTTGGTTCCAGGGTATTTCGCAACCCACTTAAAAGGCGCAGGAGAAATGAGACGGAGATTTCTTCTTTTGATTCTGAAATTGTCGATCGTGAGTCATGTTCAGCTCTTGATTGGATCCATTGCTTATCGTGAGCAAGTGTGCCTTGGCGGTCAAGTCGGCTGCGTCTTGTGTTGGATGAGTATAGCATCCACCACAAGACTTGGAGTTTGAAGGTTGGGTCTGTTGGTTCTGAAATACCTCAGAATATCCATGCAAGAGGGTCACACGGCGAAATTATTTGGATCATTCCAGGATTGGGTGCTGTTGCCCCAGTCAGAAATGCCCACAACACATTCGAGCGCATTAGGCGCTTTGATGATTATCGAGGATCAGCTTCGTTCAACCAACATAGAGTAACACTCAACTCCAATAATTTCGAAATTAGGCCCGTGGCACGACAGAATTCCCTCTAATCACTGTGGACTCAGCAAGATTCGAATGCTCTGGTATGCTTTTGCTGAGAATGGCCTTCAATACTCAAGCTTTCCCTAGCAACTCGCTACTCCAGTCACGGTCAGACAGTGGCTTCATTCACCCTGAAGAAGGAGAGCGCTTGTGGCAGCGAATGATACCATTGATAATGAACCCTTCCGCGCGGTAGACTGCGGTAAATAACGCAAGCATTGGGGGCCAAGACATGGGCCAGGGTAGAGAACAAAAATTAAGAAGTGGCTGCAGTTGCATCATGCAGGAACCAATTCCCATTGTAAGAGTCATGCCGTGCTTCTCTGATTGGAGGCCAAGCAAAGAGTCTGCCTTGTTACGACATGATGATATGATGCGGTTGGCTCTATTCCCAAGGCGACATACCTCCGGTGCTGTTGGTTTTAAGCTTACAGGATAAAGAATCCTCGAGTGTAACCTCACGGACCCGAAATAAACTGCCGACGTTGTATATGAAACGTCCGGGCCCGTGATGCGGCCCGGCTCCGTTGGTCCAGCCACCAATCACAGCACCACTTGAAGCGCCGCTGAAGATCTCAAGATCACAACCAACAACACGCCCACTCTATCTCTGATCCTTCCTTGTAGTGGCAGAAAAAGCCTCATGACCTGATTTTGTCAAGGTTCAACCAACAATGCAAGGCGCAACGCAACCAACGGCCCCCATCTATCACGGTAATTATGCCAACTCGACTGTGGTTCCTTAGAACTTGCTGCAATCAAGAAAGGACACACGCGGTCTTCTATGAGTCTCAAGGTTTCAGTTATTAATAGTCTATAACTATGTTTTCGTTGCCAGCCCAGAAATCTTAAGACAGTTCCATGTCCCTTTTACCATTTACAATTTCGTTGAACCCTGCTACAGCCATTGAATATGCATGCAAAGCGCAATATACTGGGCAGAGCTGCCTTGAGTTCAATCTCACTCCTGCTTTTGTCACTCCTGCTTCTCCATTCCTCCTTCATCCCATCCTTTCATCTATCGTCTTGGGGTTCTCCTGTTGTCCGCCTTGATGATGACTTTCGTAACTCTCTATCCCTTGATCTTCTTGTCAAAAGAGAGGATGAGGACGCCGATGTCTTCAAGAAAGCCTACAAGAAGGGCCAAGGGCTAATCTGTGCGATGGGTAAGTCGCCAGAGAAGCTCGAGGAGGAAAAGGGAAAGTCAATGGAGTCACCATCCTACCTCCAGAAATCTGGCATAGAGGAGATAGAAGGTTGGGCAATAGAGGCAGACCCACAGCCTGGATTCAAGGACGATCTCAATGAAGCTCTTGGGGCTCTTGGAGTTTCCGATGATCTTCAGCATCAGAGCTGGATGCACACATCGGGAGGAAGCATCTCAACCAGTAATCCAGGGGACTTGGCGAGCGGAATCCCCGGCGAGGTATGTCAGATGTTCATAGCCGTTTGACTCTATATTACAAGGGTCAGTCTACTGATGCCGCTCATAGGATACAGGTGCCTTCTTCAGAAATTCTTTTGCTGTTAATCCTGGTGTCATAATTGCTGATAACAATTTTGCTGTCTCCGCTACCGGAAGTGATGATGGCAAGAAGCCAGTTACTCATGTCAAAAAGGTGACGGATATGCCCTTTACGATTACTCCTGCGCCAAGCTGACAAGACGCCAGTGGAGTGATGCTACCTGGATGCAATGGGTAAGTACTTCGGGCCATTCTCAACCCTTATTAACATAAAGCCTTCAATACATTAACTCATCCGTGTGATAGGATAAGGTCTGCACTGAAGCTCAAGGCGATGTCGAAGATCTGAAGTACATTATTCGTTCCAAGATCGCGAATGACGCCACTCTCGAAATAATACTCAAGGCCATCCTCTCCAGATACGAGAGAAACCCAAGAAGAAACAAGAAGACGATCGGAACCTGGAGGAACAAACTAACCTTTAATGTCGCAAAAGACAAAGAGGAGTTCCTTGCCATCCTTGGTAGCCCCAATGGATCCGGTGCAGCTTTCATGTTGATCAACCACAAGAAACGGCTCGGGGTGAAGACTATCAAAAGGATTGACGTGTTTGTTCCGGAAGGGAGTTTTGAAGTCACTGGAACTGAGGTTGGGGAAGAGCACGCAAAGTGGAAAGTTATGATGTTGATGTATATTACCAAGGCTTGATGAGGCTACTATTTGGTTTGGAGGCGATGGGAAGTTGGGATATCTTATTGTAACAGATTTAGCCTAACAGTTTCTTTGGATCAATAAGCCTGGATTTCTACCCTCAGCCTACGATTACATCGTTGCAAGTATTGTATAACCTTGCCTGTGGGGTTAAATTGATGCTTGTTTCAACTGTTGTTCTTCATCTTGCATTGTAGATGTCTGTAGCCTTGTCACCAGTCTTTTTTATTTCTTGACGTATTAGTTTATCCACGTACAAACACAAGTTGGGTGCTGGCTTGGACTATTACTTATCGGCGTGCGAACTTGTTGTGCGGTATCAGAAGACGTCTATAAAATGAGAGCCCCCATTCCATATTTAAAGACGTATTCGACTATCGGGTTCAATTATCTAATTGTTCCTCAGCTTCCACGCTGTGCTTCTCGGCGCTCCTCCAGCTCTTCCTTCCATCTCTCTCTCAGCCCAGCTTTTATATTAGCAACCTCGTCGCTAGGTAGGACGCTTTCCCAAGCGAAGAAATAGAATGTATCATTCCCATACCAGTGTTTGCCAACCGGTGAGTGCATGCCCAAAAGATACATCCTCCATGCGTCCCAGAATGCAAAGCCAAGAGGGCGGAACGAGTTGAACTTGACACCTTCAATTGGCGATGCACCACCGGCAGGATGATGGCGAGGCTTGCTGAGACTTTTGAAGATTGACATTCCGGGAGCGTCGTATCCCAGGTTCTCCTTGGTCCGGCCCCAGCTGTAGTCCTCGGTTTTCTCAACGCGGGTGAAGGTACTGCCATTTTTACGACGGTGGGTAACCTTTGCAAACTGAGGGCTGAGGTTGGGTGGCGCTGTGACCCATCTCGTGAATCTTGGAGGCCTGGGTAGCCGGTAGTACGCATCTTTTGTTGGATCTCCAAGCGTCTCCAGATAGTCCACCACAGACCTGACCTCTTCAGACGCCATAGCCGGGTTGCCATCGACAGCATCGGCAAAGTCAGCAGCCTCCATGCGACCAAGTTTCTCGGAGTCTTCCGTCGACCATCCCAAGTTTTCCCTCTGGCTCTTCATCTCGCCAATGAGCTGTAAAGCCCACAGAGCACGTACAGCTCGCATCTCCTCTACCCATGTGGGTTGTCCCGCGTCAGTCACCTTGGCAGGTTCGCCCTCGAACACTTGATCCCAAGCCCGAATGCGTTTACCATCTGGGTCGGGTCTGTATAAGCTAGTGTAGCGATTGTCTGGATTAACAAGATGTAGTGGTCTGAAGCCAGGATCTCGCACTCGTTGAAGACATGATGTCAGAAAGGCTTGAGCAAGAGCATGTATGTGGGCGGCTGTCGCAACAACCGATCGAACGACGACAGCCGGAGGCACCGCTGCAGATATCATCTCATGGTCAACAATTATAGGATCTGGATTGCTTCCCGAACCACCCAATGTCGATCGAGGGAAAAGCGACCGCAGGAACCGGATTTGTAGCTCGTAAAGGTTCCGAAATGGGTGGGCCTTTAAGCGTGCAAGTAAGACAGCACGCACAGCATTTGCTATCTCGGGTATAAGTATCGTGTTTGGTCCGGATAGTATAGCGTCAACAATGGTAACAGCATGATCGTTGAAGAGGCGCCATACGTGGGGAGATGCCTTCATCAGATTCCAAAGGGTGTCGAGGCCGGGAAGGTCCTTGACGATAGGAAGCAAAACCTCCGGGGGCAGTGTCTCCAATGATGCTGCCTGGTGAAGAACCGAAGCAGACATAGTATGAGAAGGCATATTGTCTGGCGATTCGGACGAGAGAGAAGGATGGGTTGAATGAGTGAAACCTTTCTGGGCGGGCGGGGAGGTGAGCGCTTAAACCAGCAACATCATCCACGAAACACGCCAGCGACCAACAGCCCTAGACGACCCCTGTACTTTGTTGGCTGCACTCGCTCGAAAGTTGCACCCGGGTCGGAGTCTTGGCCGATCATGGCCTATTCCTGCGTTCACCTCCACAGTTCAATCCATGAATTATTGGAAAACTACCTAGGTACTTACCTACTAGGTAGGTAGTGGTGCAAAAGGGTCACGGCGGGCGAGGCTGTGCGCGGCCGCCCTGTAGTTTAGTAGATAAGTTCTGATTTATAGCGTTAACTTGCCCTGGGTTACAGTACCTACCTCACGGTGGGTCGTTGCAGCAACAATCGAATTTTAAGTAGGCACGTAAATAGGGAGGTCTCTCGGTGTGCAACGCATTAACACTTGGAAGTAAGTAAATTGAATGGTGTAGACAAATGGATGGGCTAGTAATAGAGAGCAGAGAGATGCACTATCACACCTTGGTGGTCAAATTGTTATGATGCCGCTGCTCTTTTGTCCTACATCCTTTAGCTGAGCCGCCCCAGCGCACGCAGAAAAGGTCAGGAAATAGCTGGAGCAGTGCCAGGCCCAATGCCCTCGATTTACGTTGAGAGTTCGGCAAATCGCGGTACCATATCGATCTTGTTCCATTTGTTAGGGGATTGGCGAATGCATACATTCCCAGTTGACCTGACCTCCACTCACTGTCTTGTTAAAAAAAGCCACGACAAGGTGGAACAAGAGCGGGATCTCCACTGTTGCCCGAAACTCTGGGCATTTTGATCCTTCCATCAACCAACTTCAATTATCGCTTACCAAGTTCAAGTCATGACACGAATATTCGCCAATCCATCACAGCCTCAGTCTCGTAAGAGCAAAACCTACCTGATCTCATGCACCGAGTCAGGCAATGCAATCGCTACGATACCATGATCTACAGAGATCTCTCCCACCAGGCTAAGATCAATCGGGGTTCCATATGCAAGTGACCCTTGCTTAATTTCCTGCGATGGCCACAAGGCTGAATTTTCCCCCTTCTTCATCGCGATGCGCAATTGACAAAGTCCTGTCGCGCTGCCATGTTCAATCGAAAGCCTCGCGGCGTCACGGATGAGGAGCGGCTCAGCAGTTACGAGCTAGACTGGCCAACCTCGCAGCGATGGAAGCCAAACTACTCTGTCCCGCGTAACTCGCTTGAGTATGATCTCAATGCTTCACGCGACTCATCTGACCCAAGCCAAGAGTCCGAGAAACGACCCAATGTGCCGCATCCACTGTCTTTTGGGAGTCGGCGCGACATGGATACCTCTGCAAAGGCCATTCGACAAGGAGTTCTGGAGCTGAGGGCAGACGAGGAGGAGTTCTCTAATTTGAAGCTTTGGATAGAGACAATGTCCGAGTTGTACATGAACGATCTCGATAATTGGGCTCGGTGGGATCCACGCTGGCTCAATGTTACTCGCAGAGAGCGCTTCGAAGGGCTGGAGTCTGTCGCCATTTCAATTGTTGACTACTTCACCAATGAGACCGTGGAGAAGAGCGACCTCGTCACGACAAAGAAGGATCTCGCAGTGGCTCTCGACTCAAGACCGGAGAGCTCCCAGGTACGAGTTATCATGGTCAGCGACTTGAGTCGCTTCGTCATGGGTGTGCTGGGTCAATTGTACTCAGTAGATCCCGAATTCTGGTACGAACATCTCATCGCCTCAGGGTACTGCGCAAGCGACAGTGGTCTCAAACTGAAGAATGCAACATGGATGAACTGGGCTGAACAAGAAACGCGTTTTCGTCATCGTCCTCTCCCGGGAATCGGTCAGCGAACGGAATGGAATTTGTCAAGGAGAACCAAGGCTCGTAAATGGACACATCTTCGTTGGGGTCGACTTGGTCTCCTTCATTACCTGGGGCGCAAGGGCTTTTACGAGGATGAGATTGCGAAGCGCATCTCTGATGGACGTTGGACGATTGAACGAGATGTTGTTCTTGACAAGTATGGGCTACTTCTGACTGACAAGAGAAAGAAACGTGCAGAAAAGAAGATGAAGGAGAAGAGAGAGAAAGAGGAGAAGGCAAGGAAGAAAAGCTTGAGTGCTCTTGATGTTCCGAAAACATCTAGTGGCCACGAGATTGAAGGCACATCGACAAGGGCCAAAACATCGAATGTGTACCGTCCCTACAGCACGTTCCATCCTGTACTGCCACAGAACCCAACGTACTGGAGCAATAGAGATCTCAGAGTCATGGCTCCAGAAGGCCTTGGCTATTGGTCGAGTGTTGACAAGGAGGGCCGAAAGACAAGTGAGTATGTCCAGGCAGACTGGCAACGTTGACTGACACGCGCAGTCATTCTGGTCTTTGACCCACCACGAACTATGCAACACGACAAGACCAAGGAGACAACACCATCTCTAACATTTATGCCTCGGGCCATGGAATTCGAGTCGTACACGGATGAGGAGCTTTGGCGTGTCGCTGACCCTGACGAGACGTACCTGGATCCGCCTGCGCCACCCTTTACAAAGAAGCAATTGAAGAAGGACAAGAAGGAAGCCAGGAGAAGGCGA
Source organism: Fusarium ramigenum (assembly GCA_013186855.1). Classification (NCBI taxonomy): domain Eukaryota; kingdom Fungi; phylum Ascomycota; class Sordariomycetes; order Hypocreales; family Nectriaceae; genus Fusarium; species Fusarium ramigenum. The sequence continues at coordinate 83,954 of JAAOAT010000084.1, read as the reverse complement.
GCACAGGCTAGAAGGAATCCGTCAATTTCTGTCGTTGAGAAAAGCAACGACACCGCTTCAGATTACTCCAGCGACTCCGAATTCGACGAAGACTATCGGGAGTCGCTTCGAAAGGCCTATAAACATCGCCAACAGTTACTTCGCGATCGCGACTTTGCGCGCAAGTACTCGCTATCCACTTTTGATCTTGTGTACCGATACATAAGTAAGATACCCACCAGCACGCTCAATCAGGACCACTCAGTCATACCATCTATCCTCACGCGACTCCCATTCGATGATATGTGGCAGCTCCTAGCCGAACTCCGTCTGATGCAGGATCATGTCGATGCTGATCTTGGTGCAGACCTGCATATTCATTTGCTTGAAGCTGCTGGTACAATGACAAGACAGAATGTAGCGTGGATACGGTCGACTTTGCAGGAGCTGAGTGAGTGGATCGGCCATATCGAAAAGTCCAAGGGTATTCTCAATCTACCTGAAGAGCTGGAGGAAGAAATGGCCGAGCTCACAGCTGATCTCCAATCCCTGCAATCACGCTCAGAACAAACGCTCAATCTCCTGGTCGCTTCAACAGGCATCGCCCAATCATCTCTCGTCATCGATCAAACGTCTGGCATCAACAAACTCACCGAACTAGCATTCTTCTTCATACCCCTCTCATTCATCACATCCATCTTCTCCATGCAGGTCGCAGAACTGACCGAATCGCCGCCCAAGATGTGGACATGGGGTCTCTCCCTCGGGCTAGTCTTTCTCATAACCTACCTCATCCGCAGTTTTGTCCGCTCCCCTTCCGTCAGACTCTCCGCCATGCGCGTCCGTGTAACGATGCTTAACCGCTTCACGCCCAAGTCGCGGTCTGCATCGCACCGTCTCAATTCCGTGGGTAACCGTGCTATCGCGGGGTATATCTTCTTCTTCCTGATCCGGTGCTTCTTCGTCCTTGTGATTCTGACTGTTCTTTTACTTTTCATCTTCGTTGTGCATTTTGGTATCTGGGCTGGCGCGATTGGTACGGCGATATACTTTATCGTCACGCGGTGGCCCGAGCCGGCAGTGCTGGCACCGTGCTTCGTTGCGATTGTCCTGGCGGTGTTGGGTTTTACGTTACGTGCTGTTTGACTGAGGATATACAGGCGTTTTGGGAGAAGTGGAGCATTGAGGTGGCGGAGATGCTTATGAACATGTTGCCGGAGAAGTGGAGGTTTGATCGGGTTGATGATGAGGATTTGGCGGATGAGGGTGTGAATACTTATGCACGGCAGGCAATCTTTTTTGCGTCGACGTGAGATGTTAGACTTGTATGGGTGCTTGTGTTACCTGAGGTGCTGCTGGCTTTCAGTGATGCTGGTCAATTCTCTGCGTTTGCTGCTTGTGTCTGTACTTTAACCTGAGTGGCTGCCAGCACCAAGCTGCTGCAAACAACCTCATGTGCCGTTTGGCATAGTCTTACGCAACGCACAATTTATATGGCGCATAATGAGATTCATAGCAACCCTGGACATGTCAACGACTCATTATTTTGAATGCTTTTTGGGTAGAAGCCTACATTGCCAAAAAGAATATTGTGTCATCGTTATGTGTTCAAAGTTTAATCTTATGGTTAGCAAACAGCTCTAAGGTCAATGGGTCAGGGAGACTTGCAAAACGAAGCCACAAGGTTTTATGAATAAGGTATTAACGGTATTAGTCGCAGTGACAAACTGAACAGTGACGGGCAGTGGCATCCTTCCTACCTGATCGTTTGACTGCATCTACTTCCCACGCCTTCCGTGCTTTGCTGCGGGTAGTCGCTTCTCTGAATAATCATTCTTCTCATACCCTTCACGCGACTTTGTTGTTTGCTGCAAACCTCTTTCTCCTCTTCATCTCACAACAAACAAACATCTCATCACTGAAACTCATTCATCTTCTCAACATGGCTCAGAACGATATCCCTACGTCCAACATTGATCCCGAGGTGTCCTTCACGCCTCAGACTCATACCAGCGATAATTTTAAAGAAATGGATACTGAAGAGCCATACGCCGTGGATGATCTCTGTGCCTCCTCGATACGCGCTTCTCATTACAAGCTTCTCTTTGATGGTGCCTACTCCGATATATCGATCGTCTGCCGTGGCCGGGAGTTCAAGGTCCATCGTGCTATTGTGTGTACGCAGTGCGAATGGTTTGAGGAGGCTTTCACAACCCCGCCTAAGGTATGTGATTTCTCGTGCCATCGCATGCTCTCACTGACTTTTCGCAGAAGCGCACCATTAGGAGCGTGACTCTAGATGAAGACCCCGAAGTGTTCCAGCATTTACTCGAGTTTCTCTACACTGGGGCATATACTGCTCAACAGCCTTCGGCACTGGTCGAGGCTGAGCGAGCAAAGGAGATTCAAGACAGACTTGTCGCTTATCCACGTTGCCCTATCGAAAAAGACACTGTAAAGGACAGTGTGCCAGAGCGCCCTGTGAGACGATCAAATAGGTTATTGTCAACTACACCCGCCACGGCACCCACAGCCAACTCACCCTCAAGCACACCGCACAAGATAATCCTCGCCATGCATCTCTTCATCATGGCCCAGACATACAACATCCCCGCTCTGCAGCTCCTCTGCCAGGACCGCTTCTACACGGCTGCCAAGAACCGGTGGGTCAACAGGACATGGACCGACTGGGAGGCTACCAAGGAGTTCGAGGACGTAGTGCTGGATGTGTATGGGTCTACGCAAGAGGTTAATACTCCGTTGTGGAGGGCGCTGTGCAAGTTAATTTGGTTGAAGAAGGATGGGGATCGGATGAAGGACAGGATGATGGCTGTTAAGAGGGAGCAGGTGTTTCTTGCTGAGGGTGTTGTGAAGTACATGCTTGAGCCTAGGCCCTAGAGGCAGTTCTAGGCAGGAGCTGCCCTTGGCTGAAGTGAGAGGCAGGATACGGGAGCTCAGTCTTGAAAAGGTACCTAGTAGTTAATGAAGCTCACTCGTCTTGAACTAAAACTTTTTATGGACTTTTGATGCTCTAATGAGTAGCTCACATACTCCCTGCATACTTCAGCCTTGAAAGCGAACCCATCAGCGTAACTCATCACTACAGGATTTTCTAAGTATCTAGAAAGCTGCTAAATTCACTGGCAGACATGAGACTCGTTCCTCTATACGTGTGGCTTTCTGAGAATCAAACATGTAGAACTCCCCACGCTGGCTACCTAATAACCCTGAATGATCGATAGGTTGAACGGGGTTTGTGTAAGAAGTTCCATGAAGATCAAAATGAACTTGTCTTGAAAGGAGGTCATTATCCTGGGTAGTCGCTGGTCAACGAACGGGGAGGCTTCTCAAAGTTAGACGATTCATGGAAAGGTCTTGTCGCGTGTACCAAGTCAAACTTCGTAGCACAAAAAGGTTAACCAGTGAGATTGGGGGGACAGTTATGGAGCCTAAACGCCGATGGTTTGTGCGCAGCCTCAACGGTATGACAAACCCCGCTTCCTGCATTAGCCTCCCCAAGGCAGAAGCTCTGTGTGTAGAGCAAGCCTTTCAAAAAGCAACAAAGTCCAATTCCCAAAAGTCTGTTCTCTTATCCATGTTCCCATCTCTCTTCCCCGATCCTGAGCCTGATACTTTCGTTCACACCAGAAAACTTCGGCTTTACATTTATCCTTGTCTCTTGAGAACAAGGACTACTCCTTTGCCAAGAAACATGACCACCTCACGATTCGAGACAGAGAGTTTTGCTGCAGATCACCTCGTGGAGAGTGCAGGAACTGTATTATTCCGCCTCTCGACGCGCGAGATCTGCATTATACGCCATTTGCAGCGTAATGAGTATCTTCTACCCAAGGGTCGTCGCAACCTACACGAGTCGAGGCAAGCCACAGCGATTCGCGAGACCACGGAAGAAACTGGGGTTCCGTGTCGCTTGATGCCCCTCAATATGCTTTCACGGGTGTGTCACCCTGATGCAGGAAGCGAGGATGTGCCCGATGAGGCACGCTTTTTCAAGGGCGCGTGCGAGCCCATTCTTGTACAAGCCCGACGACGGATTGGGCAGGGGGAGATGAAGCTTATTTGGTGGTTTGTGGCTGCTGTTGATGAAGAGAGGCCGGCTGGGCCGCATGAGGACAAGTTTAGTGTGGAGTTTCTTGGTTACGATGCAGCATTGGAGAGGTTAACGTTTAAGGATGACCGTGACCTGGTCGTGAGGGCGATTGACCTGGTGGAGTCGACTTTGGCTTCTTGAACCAGTCTTTGAGGGACATTCTTATCTTTTGCCAAGTCCGGTCGTTTCTCTCAAGGATATATCCAGTGGCTCTGTCATGAGCTAGGCAGATCTCAGAGTCAGCAACAACCCGTGGCTGGAAAGCCAACGGCGCAACTATATGGGAACATAGAAAAGCCATTCTTACTCTTTGGAGGAACTACTAGTACTAGCGGTCTTTGCGGTGACTTGTGCACGGATTTGCAAACCCCACAATCACTCACACCTGAGGCTTGTCAACAGTTTGAGCGTATGAGCACTATTTACTCCGTCCAGGAAAGATCTTCTCCTTTCACATCCAACTCAACGAATTTCAAAGTTTCAATCAACCTGCACCACTACTTGATAACTCTCGAGGCTTTTTGAAAACAGTTCCCTCATGCACAGGACGAGATGCTAGGAGCAAGCCTAGCTTCTGCTTATTACCCTCGAATCGCAAGCCCACACATGTCTGTTTCGGGTATCTTACTATATCCTTTCTTTTCAGGCAAGACGGAATCCGAGATAAGTTTATCTTATATACTTGGAGGGCGCCAGAGCTTTGATGCGTACGAAACATTGTTACACGTTGAGTTGGTAAAAGCCAAAGACATGCTACGAGCCTACCTCAGGTCTATCCAACAAAGGCTTATGGCGGAGGAAATATCAGCCCCCGAGCATTCACCGCTTCTTTCACACCAGGCTGTTGAACAACTCAAGATTTCGAGAGTTTTACGGAAATGAAAATCAACTTGGAGGTAGACTGATACCTACTTAGGACTTTCTAGCTATGTCATGGATCATAAATGGGAACCGACAGCCTCCATTGCGCAAACTATTCGATTTGGCTCTGCATACTATTTCACCTACCAACCTCCGGTGGTCAACTTGTCCTCTAGCCTTTGGTTTAGGTGATCTTCATGGCGGCAATGTCATGGTATCACCTACGTCTCAACACACATAGACGCACTCTCCTTTATGTTGATTATGAGGTTTCAGGATTCCATCCAATTATGCTATACCTTGCCAAACCATTTCCCAACGACGTTTTTTTCGAAACATTTTACTGCGATCTATTTCCAGCGCTAGTTTCTAGAGACTTGAAGTTTAGAATTAGTGAAGGATTTCTGATAGTTGGCTACCTATTGCTCCACAAGTCGACATGGCGTCACAGGGCATTCTCGACACCAAGATGCGATATTCGCTAAAGCCTCTTTGCGAGGAGCTACAGAAATCGGGCGACAGCTTGGACGCCTATGTCCACATCCTGGCCAACACGCCGCTCCTCTGTGCGACCTTGACAAGAGACTTGAGCAAAGACGAAGACGCTCTGCTCCGCTGTGTAGTTTTGCAACAGGCATTGTCTTATTTGGGAGTTGGAACCGGGGCGAGTTCGCTAAATCGCTCCAACCTTTGGGCTTTTCAGTTGCGGCGGGCCTGAAGTCGGCTTGGAGGTGGCTCGAAGATGGTGACCAAATGTTGGAAGTCAAGCCAAGGTGAGTTGGCAAAGAGGCATCGCAGCTAAGATGTCCAGCGGCATAACGTTGAGAGGCAATATGATAATAAGTCTAAAAGTTTAATTCACAGCTAATTCCATCTTCAAGCCACTATCCAATCTCATTTGAACCTCATATGTACCTCACTCACCCTACACCAACCCAAATGCCTCACTCACTTGATCCCTCCCGCCCGACAAACAATCCAGACCCTCACCACATTCCCCCCTCCTCCGTGGCGAAAAGCTCCAGTTCATCATTCTCATATCTACCGCTACCAAACTCTCTTTATCCATACCAACCACTGCCGATGGCGCCGCGTAGATCCCGATGGCGTAGCCCATCGCCAAGACCGGCAGCCAGAAAAAACTCTCCGGGCCTGAACTGGGTCTAGAAGCATCCAATGCAGGTACAGCCGATCCCTGCCTAGCGCGGACATCCCCTCCCCCCGACGTCAGCCAAGAAAGGGATCTTGGCAGACGTTGGGGTCGTAACGCAGATTTCTTGGCCGTGTCACAAATCTCGATTGTCAAAAGCCTCAGAGTCGCACAAGGCATGCAAACATAATTGACGACAAACAATGGTCTAATGAATTTGGTATCTGTCATGAATGGTTCAAAAAAACACACGCTATGAATGAACTCCTAACCAAATGATCATGAACGACCTCTATAGTAATCCCTTTCCATCCCTGAATACCTCATCATACCAGCGCGACTCTGTCTCCGCTTCATTACTGGCTTTACAGATCGTATCCCAATCTGTCGACCTCAATTCCCAAGCTTTTGTGTCCTTGTTTTTACCAAACAGTAGCGACGCGCTACCTTTGGTCTTTGCGCCGTATGACCATACCTCCAGATTGCCATCGTCGGCGGTAATGCTCGCTAATGGTGTTGTAGTGTTTGCTGTCATGTGCGCCTCGACTAGGTTGCGCAGTTGGGGAAAGTACCACGTCTTATCCCACCATGTCGACCGACGGGCCTTTAATCCATCTCTCCAGGCGTTGTGGTGTATCGCGACGGGAACGGAGGTCGTCCAAAAGTCCACATACAGCGAAACGTCACCCCAACTACCTTCGTGGTCATCCAATTGAGAAAATGGAGCTTCGGCCTTGGAAATGTCGCTTGGCACACCACCTACGCGAGGGGGCGACACGCCAGCTTGGCTGGACTCTTTGGCAATCGTAGAGGGATCGTCAAGTGACACGAAGGCACCGCCGTAGTCAGAGTAGCAGGTCGGGTAGAACAGTTCTTGTGTGTAATCCAAGCCGACGTGATACTCAAATTCGGTTCGAGCAGAAAGCGCAGCCTCTTTCCCGGGGTTGTCGCCAGCAAAGTCGTCCTGCTTGATCTGTCGGCGCCATAGTTCCTGCTCGCCAAAAATCTCGGCAAAAATACCCTGGTCGCCAGCGAGGTCCTCGGCAGACCTGACCTCAAGGAGATCTTGGTCCATGCGATCTTTGACACGTTGGAAGTATCGTCGCATGTCGCCTGCGGGACCCATGAAACTGCCGCTGTTGACATATTTGGGGCGCATGTATTTGTATCGCGATACAGTATAGTCGGTGAAGAAGCCGAATACGTTCTCGGGGAGGGTGCTGTCGGGGACGTCGCTGCAGTAGAGGCTCGAAATCTTGTCGCGTGGGGCGATGCAGCCTTTCTGCGCGGCGGCAATGATGGTCTGCTGCATTAGTTCCTTGTCGAAGAAACCATATTCCTCTGCAATTCGTCGGTTCGCTCGCTCGTTGCTGCTGTAGTATCGGTGCATCATGACGGTCGGAGGTAGTTGTAGCCAAATGTCGTGTGCGTCCAGCATGAGCACGAGATCATCCTCTCCCAGCTTCTCCTCCTCTGAAACTTCATCTCCTGTGGCCCATTGTAGGTAGTTCAGTGTACCAGTAATTTTCCCCAGCTGCGAAGGTCCAATACCGTCGGCCTCGGTGTGGAAGTCCTTCTTCCAATTGACGATTACAGGCGCGGGATACCCCAAGGCCACGGCGCTGCTGACAACCTTGCAGAGATCGGGACTCGAATCGTCGACAGGTAAAACGATGACGAACTTTCTTTCCCCGGAGGAGATGTTGGCTGGTGTGACTGAAGTTTCTTGTAATATGGGACCCGTTGGTCTCCAGATACTATCATTATGGATCTGATGGTCAGTATGAGCTTGGATTGAGGAGAAAGGACATACTAAGTAGTAGATTGTAAATGTGAAAGCAAACAAGGCGGTTAACAAAGTCGAACCCTTCTTGACCCATCTCCAATTAGAGCCGTTGACGCGGAATCTAGGACGAGGACGCGCAGCGCCAGGGAGAGCAATGTGTGAAGGCATATGTCATGAGCAGGAAGGAAATGTATGTATAGTGAAGAAAGAGAGAGGAATGTAATATCAGGGGACAAGGAGAAACGAGGTTTTCGGATAGAAATGTCAAGCCAGGGTTAAGGGAGAGACAGAAGTGGGCCGTGGTGGAACAATATACAAAAAGAGAACTGATGAAGGAAGGATGGACAGACGATCAAGAAGGATGCCAAGCACAAAAGGAACAGGCAGAAAAAGCAGGATGTTGAAGGAAGGGTTGAAAGTGGACAAGCGACAAGGCAGACAGAGCACAGCAGAGCGAGCCAAGGAGGGAAGACGAGCACAAGACACTCCGGTCCACGGCAGTCATGACAAGGTAGCTGCAGCTCTCTGCCCACTATAAACCCGGGCAGTGGAGCACCTAATCTTATCGAGTCGCTCGAGTATCTTGTCGGTGAGAAGCTCATATTAAAGGTACATTGCGCCCTGTCGGCCCCCAGGCACTGTGAACACGGCATGCTCGACGCTAGCACGCTAATTCGAGACAGATCATCTGAGTGGGAGGCGCTGTGATTCGTCAGAGTCAGCTGCTAGGGCTGGTGCCGTAGCCGAAGTTAGCACAGCTCGAATCCTCCAAGGCATTTCCCGCTTCGATGATCTCCGTAAAACAATGAGACTCGGTACTCTCTAGAATTCCTGACATTTTGAGTGACAAGTCCATTGTAAATGTCAGCCAAGATTGTCGTTCCAAGGCCATAACCTTGTTTAATTTGCAATACCAAGCATTGGCATCGAGATTGCACCAAAACGCAAATCCCCGAGTTAAAAGTGCTAGAGGGAGACTCCACCCGCGGCCCCCAAGTCGACGTACCACGATGAAACATTCCTTCTCAGCACGGCCGCAAAAACTCGTTTAGGAGATATTATGTATTATCAGGGGAACATTACATTTGGTGCTGACGGTGCGCAGACTTTTTTCTTACTCATGTAATTTATTAGGTACAAAATAATTTAAGACAAAGTAAGCAGCCCCCTGAGTCTGGAAGCAAGCCACGTTGAAGAGCCCAAAACGCAAAACACTTGACTGGCCAGAAATGAAACAAATCTGAGCCACCGCCAGCGCCATCTCACCAGGTCCATCGCCCTATTGAGCCCTGTACATATCGAACATGAGATACCTTCCGGTCGCCGACGGACCCTTTGAGGCGCAGTGATTAATTAATGCTTGTTTTATTTCTTATTCCTTCTTTCTTACTGACTAAATGAGAGACAAAAGTCTGTCGCAGCCCGCGGCGATGCGAGAACCGGTTCCAGAACTGTTTTGGAACTGCGACTGCTACAAGGCGCAGAGTGTCGATCAACTAACAATGACGACAGATCTTCAGCGCCAGGGGAGAAAATTAAAAAGGCCACCGCGTAATCACATACACGCGACCACTAAAACCGGGCACTTCCTCTTTGGGCGTGCCTCGCTGTTCTGACCGTTGTGTGTTTGGCTGCCGTGTTTGGCTGCCGTGGTTGGTGGGGCTGACTCTTCTTTTGGCCCAGATTTTGGGGCTGAGCTGGGCCGGAGTCGGGCGAAAATGTCATCACAAGCCTCCTGTTCTGACACGAAAGGGTTCAATAATCCTGCTATTCTTGGCATGTTTCTTCATGTATGCTTATTACTGAGTCCTAGATGAACATGGATTATCATCCTTAAAAGCTTCGCTCGCAACCGAGCTGGAGACAAGCCTGGTCAGGTGCTTGTTAGTACACGCTATACGTAAATCCCCAACAAATACGCAAATTCTGATTTGCTCAAATAGATGCCTGCTTGGAGGATTCACATGCATAGCCTCGCCCGGTAACGGCTGTCATAGCGAGATGGCGGCCTTGCCACGTATATTTGTCAGTTTTGGGTAATAGCCGAGCTTTCAGCTTTGCAACCGAACAACAAGCAAGATTAGCCGGTGCCCAGCTCACGATATCAGGTATTTCGAGTCTCAACTTCAAGATAAAATTATTCTAAAAAGATGAGGATAATGGCTTACCATAAACGCATTGGGTTGTTCGGCCGCCTTGAGCAATTATTTTCAATATCCTTGTTAGTGTCCAAGTCCTCATGCACTGAATTCCAAAGTTGTGCAGATTTTCCATGCTGCCATGCACACAGGGAGCAAGGGAGCAAGAAGACTTTTGATGTAAATCAATATGCCAAAATAAAATAAACTGGTCTAATGACTTCTAACAGGTAGTCTAAAGGCTTGCGAAGATGTACTAAACTTTCCTAAGTTTATATATCGCTTAGAAGAGGTTCTAAGTTTTCATCCCCCCCTATTTCAAACGAAAAGCGTGTGCAGATGAATAGAATACTCCATAACCCCAACAGCAAAATCTCCATGCTTCATCATGACATTTCTCATCTTCTCCCTGACCCTAGGCACATGGATCACAGCCGCCACAAGCCTGCATACAATCTCCTTCATCGCAGTGTCCGTTGGCGGCGTGGTCTGATACAGCTCATCGACCACGTCAGGAAAACACTCGGCCTCTTCTCAAACGAGCTCCACGGCGCGGTAAAACCGATCACGCGCTAGGAGTCGAAGGGCCGGCACGTCGTACTTGTCTGCCAAGACGTACAGCCGGAGAGGTAGTGTCATGTCGTTGCGTAGTTCGGCGAGCTGATTTAGGCCTTCTTGCCGACGACCTTCTGCAACCGCTTCTGCCACCTTTGTGAGCTCGGATTCTTCATCTCCCGCTGCGTCGGCGTTGTCTGAAGGACTACCCGCTTGCTCGTCGTACTCATTGTATTCTTCATCTGGCTCGTCGTCGGTGATCCAATCTTGACTTCCGTCTTGACTACCGTCTTGACTTCCGTCTTGACTACCGTCTTGACTACCGTCTTGACTACCGTCTTGACTACCGTCTTAACTTCCATCTTGAAATTCCTCTTGACCTCCCTCTTAACCTCCCTCCTGATCTCCCTCTTGATCTCCCTCTTGATCTCCCTCTTGACTTCCCTCATCCTCGGTCGACGACATATCCTCTTCTTGGGCACCGCACGCCGGCTGCTGCAAGTTCTGAATCACAGTCTGAGGATCAAGCAAAGCCGCTGTAGACGGCTTTCCCCAGGTAAAGTTCACACCGTCGGTGTAGGTACCGGTGTACAAGAACTCGAGAAACCGCTCCACAACATCAGGATCATCCCCTGGTAACTCAATAGACCGTGATGCAGATTCCTAAACGTCGTGATAGATTAGCGTACGTGCTATTTGCACTTGAGGTCCGTTTGTCGAGAGGCTATATCACTTCACAGGATCAAGTTTATTGAAGCGGCTCTTTGAAAACGCACCATATAATCGCCGCTGAGTACCTTATCAAAGAAAGGAGACTGCGTGCATACAACAGCGCGGTGGGTCTTGAATTGACGCTCTCCACAGATGATGGTCATGTCTGAGAACTTCTCACTGTGAATAAGGGTCGCTAGAGCGGCATGAATAGAAATGCCAATAGATTCCTCGATGTAGTCATGATTGTTGTTTCTGTATTCACATCCTGCAGAAGAGTAAGATGCTGCACGGCTGCGTTCTCGCGTAGCTGGCGTGGGTGATGTAGCTCGCGCTTCTGCGTCCTGAGCAGCACGAGTTCGGGTGTCCCTAGGAGGAGAACGAGAAGGAGTAGTTGACATGATCTTGTATTCGTGTGACCGCAAGGCCCTTGGAGAAGGAAGCCCAGCCTACCAAGCAGTGGAGGATGTTGCAACTAAGTTCAGTTCTCAAATGCGGGGCTTTGCTTGATTGGCCCTTGTTTATGCATGGCCTGTATTGAGTTATGAAATAGTTATGCAGTATCAAGCCATTAGGTTGGCCTCGCATTTTCCTTTTTGCTGGGACCGTACGAGATAAGATTCACGATGCAAGCATCAACCATAAGATCCATCAACCCAACACAACACTCTCCTAAGCATACCTCAGGAAGCACACCAACTGTCCACACAACAGCCCCAGCTGCTACCTTATTATACCATATTGCTTCACAAAAGATTCGTTGCTTCCACTGTCTCCTCTTCCAAGTGCTATCCAGTCTCCCACTTATGAATCGTGAGGATAGCATCTGCGAACTCATTCGGAGCTTCCATAGGAAACGCATGCCCAACATCAACTTCTCTCCTCTCATACCGACCAGAAAAATGCTCAGCATGTGCAGCAGTACCCCCTGGCTTCAGAGGATCCTGCCGTCCATCCAAAGTGATGGTCGGAACACTTATCTTTGGTTGAGCAGCGAGAGCATCCTCCAACTTCTGCAAAGCTGGGTCGCCTTTTGCGTTGCCGAAGCAGAATCTGTAAGCGTGGATAACAACATCGACGAAATCAGGGTTATCAAAAGCGTCTGCGGTCCGGCTGTAAAAGTCTTCTGAGAAGTTGAAAGAAGGGGACCATTGCTTCCACAGAATTTTACAGAGATCTCGTCGACTCTCTGTAAGACAAGCAATTCCGCGCTCCTGCTGGAATAAATGCTGATACCAACAAACACATTCCAAACTCGGTGCAAAAGGCTTTTGGTAACTTGAGAGATCGGCAATATCGTAACCCGCATATGAAACGAGCCCAACGACACGCTCTGGCCAAAGTGCAGCTGCAACGCATACAGACATTCCGCCCCAGTCAAAGCCGCCAAGGACTGCCTTTTCGATGTCCAAAGCGTCCATGAGTTCGATAACATCCGAGCCAAGAGCTGCTTGCTGACCACTCCTCATGGTTGATTCTGAGAGGAAGCGAGTTGGCCCGTAGCCACGGACATAAGGAACAATGACTCTTGCACCGCTAGAGACCAGTTTTGGGACAACTTCATCGTATGCGTGGATGTCGTATGGGAAGCCGTGATACAGAAGGATAAACCAACCTGATGAGGGGCCGTGGTCGTAGTATCCGACTTCAAGGGTTCGTGTCTTGATTGTTTTGAGTGACATGATTGCCTAAGTAAGAACTGATTTGGACTTGATGGTGATAGTCTTCGAGTCAAGATAGTGCTGGATGTTTTAATGTTGCTCTACGCCTTGTGGTTGACATGTGTGCCATTCCTGATACAGCAATGTGACGTCAGATCTAGGAACAATATTATTAATGAGTTGATTGTAAGCATAGTCTACTTCGTCCAATCACCCAAGTCTAACGTTAATATTTGAAGTTCTTGCCGATACCTTCTTTACAGAATTTACTTGTAATCAATCTGCTTTAAGCATTCGTTCAGAGGTCCATATATTCACAAAGGTGTTCACACTGCAGCTACGTCCAGGGACCTGGTTATCTCACTTCAAGCTCCGATGTTTAACAAAAGAGTCAAGCGCGCGATGCAATCATCTGCTCTCAGGTCTACTACTCAAAGTGACACTCAACACAGTTCAGGTAGGACACGAGATGCTCTGACAGTTACCCAAGGGGATTTAACAAAGACACGACAATTGAGTACTCTTAGAATCCGGGATAAATCTTGTTGTTGAATGAATGCAAATGGTAGTTTCGTAGGCCTGAGGAGCTCTTTTCATCTCGTAACTTATTATAGCAACTTGCATAACTCTAATAGTGCAAGGACAGACTGACGACTATATCTATCTACAGTGCCGTCCTGAAAGGATCGCTCCTGTAGGACCAATGACCAAAATTTGCGGGTCTCTTTGGTCTACCTCAGGGAGTCGTACTCTTATCTTTTTTCTTCTGAGACCCTTGATCCATCTGAGACCCTTGTACCAATTCTCCCAATTCTCAAAAGGAACTTGCATAATGCCTTGATCCTCAAGAATATCATCCAGAACAGAAACATCACTAGCAAAGATTGAAGTAAGAGCATTGACGATTTCGAATGAGGCGCCGTTGGAGTTTCTTCGTGGGTTTCCCATGAGCCATTCTTGGAGCTTTCTGGGCAGGACTGAAAAAAAGCACAGCTGCTCATCATTGCCATCAGCTCTCACATAAATAATGAGCCCGTCGTCGCAATCGGATATATGAGCCCGGGCATCATATGTCGTATCAGACTGGATTATTTGACCATCCTGGACGATTTCCAGTTTCATAAAGATATAGTCGACTTCGACGATTTTCGCTGTGCATAGTCGCCTGTATAAAGAGCATGCATCATCACAGGACCCGTAACTGTTAAATGTTGCCCCGACACTGGCAGGATGGCGCATAATCAGAATGATATCTCGAATAAGAATTAGCAGACTTACCGAGCAATGTGGTATGCCTTGACATCCAAGTCCCATCTTCTCAACTCCGATGTTGCAACATTATCCAGCTTTTCCGTAACGCATCTTGAAAGATAGCGATCTTCAATCGAGAGCCATCTAAAAAGAGGCTGCAGCCGCCGCACCTCTATCAGATTGAAATCCAACATCTTTATATCAGACCCCAGAATATTATTGAGATGCTCACGGTCGCCGATAGCAAACTCTGTGTCAACAGAACACAACTCATGAGGTTTGAATGCCTGACCAGTTCTGAATGGGTGGCTGACAGGGAAAACTTTTGCTTTCAGGATTGGCTGTGCTGGAAATTCGGGCATCATTCCACTCGTCTCATCCATCAAGGATAACAAATTTCTTTTAGTGTCCCTTAGACTTGTCGACGAATCGAGTAGTTTGTCGTAAGCGGATATGTTGATACCCAATTTTTCGAGAAAGAATTCCTTTAGATCGGGATAGCAACCCTTCAGGCTGCTGCTTAACTGCGTGGTTTCTGCCTCGGACCAAAAGCATTCTGAGGCTGAAAGCCATATCGAAAGGGCGTCTCGTTTGACTAAGATGACACCACATTCATCGAATGCAATTCTAATACTTGATTAGTTCGGTAGGAAAAGACGGGTTCAATTTTCCAGGAAGCCCACCTCATTTCAGACAATGCAGTTATCTCCTTGTCCAGATATTCGTAAATGTTTGTAACACGAGCAACATCTTCACAGCCTTCGTTTCGTAGCAGAAGCAATTCCGTCACCAAGTCTTCGACGGTAGCATCTCGTATACCCATCTCCACATGGAACATATCATAGAGACTTTCCATCTGCTGCTTATCGTGAACACTTTCTTCATAAAAGCCCCTGAGAGAATATGCTGAGACCATATCGGTAGGCGCATTCCAGAGACAACTGGAGAGACCGGTCCAAGTTGGTCCTGTCTCATCGATGTACAGAATGCCGGAATCGTCAAAGAACTCCCTATAAAAGTGTCAACGCGAATTTTGAAGCAATTAGATGAAAGCCTACAGTGCTCGCTCTTTTTCGTCGCCAATGGATTCGCGAAACCTCGCCAATATGGCAGTGTATAATTCAATCACTCTTGCCATCTGCCAAGGTGATACTGTATCAGATGAGTGCTTGATGGACTCCAGAATTTCTAGCAGAAAATTCATATCGTTTTTCCATTTCACGCTGAAATGCTTCGTTAGGAAACTCCATTTGGTAGCAATAGCCACACTCATATCTTTCTCCTCCTCAAGCTTTAAGAAAGGAAACTTATCAGGATACTCCATATAGTGCTGCACGCAGTCTTTGAGCTCTTTGGCCGGGACCCATATATTTTGCAGATTTAGTGAACGGTCCGTAGCGCAAAGTTTCTGCGCAGGAAGCCCTTGAATCTCTGACACGAGGGTTGGGTTTTTCAGCAGCCGCGGCCCGTCAAAGGCCCAAAGATGTTGAATAAACCCCAAAAATCTATCCGGACGATGCTTAAACACATATTGGTATTCCTCAGACAGAACGTCAATTTCGTCAGAGATTGAAGAGATGTCCGCATTTAGCTCTTGTTCAACGAGGGTTTTCGGTCGGAATAGACTAAACCGTTCCCGGATTCCAAGGCAATCACATAACCACTTCTTCCACGATAAATGAAAGAGGCTGGAGTGGTTTGGTGCATCCTTCAATATTTCCGGGTGCAAGAAATTGAGAGAATGGCTCAGCCCAAACATACCAAGGCCAACAAGCTTCTGAGGGGTATATGGACCATCCATTCCCGGTAAGTAAACAATACTGCTCCAAGGCCTCTCGATTGTCATTTCAAGAGTCATGATCTTCACCGCTTGGTAAGGTTGTTCATGTTCAGCGTTGAAAGACTGATGGGTGAGATATAGGTAACGGAGATAGCTTTTGATATCGTGAAGTGACAGATCTTTGGAACATGAAAAACTATCCAAAATCAAACTTCTCACCTGAACTACCGTTGCCTCTAAGACCCCGAGTTGCTGGTACAGAGCTCTCGTGTGCAGTCCACAGCTTGCAAAGCTGCTAACGACTCGCAGATTTAAATTCTCGGGGATGTCGATGTTTGCCGTCGTAGGAAAATAGACGGACCCAGAAGCTGCAGATGTCAGACTGCCATCTCTTAGCTGCAGGAGAGGAAGTGATTTTATCCTCTCAGATTGTTCCTCATCGACGAAATACTTTGAAAGAAGTCGAGCTAGAGCACTGTGCCACTCCTTGGTACGATGTACAGTAAACAGTCTCAATCTGGGGTCATGAAAATGCAATTCCAACAGTGCGAGAAACTGGGTACTGTCGAGAGACACAAGACCGTATTCTTTTAGCGTATCTGCCACTTCTGGAGGATACTTGTTCGAAAGAAATGGATGATTGATCGGGTCGTCCAACAGTGGTTTTCCAGCGTTGTCTTGAGCGTCTACACTAAGTATAGTGAGGTGGCTGATAAGACGCCAATGTTTTACGCCTCGAGATATCAGAACAGGATTTTGCGCGATCCAACTTCGAATATCAGCGTCGAGACCAGACCAGAAAGGGTCCAAGTCTCTTACTCTAGGAGTAAGGAACAATGGCCAGTAATAACAAAGAGTCTGGTGCTCGCAGAACTGCAAAATCGCGCTATAGAATGCAGTTACGACCTGATCTCGGATCCTAAGGTTATCGGCTGATGTGGTGACTGTAAAACTGTGCTGGTCATCTTTGAAACTGAAGTCTGAGTGAATATGGAACTTGGGTAAATGATTAGCGAATAGATATAGGCCCGAGTCCGGCGTAACTTACTCCAAGGGGAGATGTTCGCAGTGGTGTTAAATTGAATAATTTCTTTTCCTTGGTATCAGCTTGAGCCTTGAATCCGTCCGTCAAGGGAAAAGCCAGCATAAGATTCGTTGACAGATCGTCTGCAGACTCCTCTGTCACATGATAAAGTTGGGTATAAGTATTTTCCTTCCCCTCTTCAACAGTAGACACTTCTAGGGAGACCCGATATTCATCAACAGTGTGTTTCCGAAAATACTTGGATTGATGCATCTTGCCACCTTGGTCGAAAAATTCGACCCTCATTGATTGAATATCCTTTAAAAAAAGGAGGCATTCTTCCTGAAGGTTTTCAAACTGAGAGATAATGACTTTTCCTATATTCTGGATATCTTCCTTGCTGCCTTGGTTATGAAGGTAGAGCGTGATGCGAGTTAAATTGTCGGGGATGGTCTCCACGGGTGCGACCCAAATTGGTCTCATCATGTCGCCATTAACATCGAATATGTTGTGTTGAAACTCAAATGAGAAATTTCCAGACTGAATATGAGCTTTCTTAGTGGCGGTGATAATGGCCTTGAAATTGGCTCCTTTTACTTGTTCATCATGAATTGGCCTGCAGATAGCTTCGACGTCTGTCTTGGTAAGATAGTCATTATTGCAATTGGTGACAATCTTGTCAGGATATATCTTGAAGCTTATGAAAGGAGATTCATTTGTTGCGCTGGCATTGGCGAAGGTTTTGCCATTGGCATACCGGAGGAGTTCATATAACAAACTTTTGGCGCTGAGTTTAATATGCTTTCCTAGAACTCTTTTTCAAGTCAGCCATTATGCGTGTGTTCACTTTTTCGAGTCACTCACGTGCCATGGCCGTTCAAGCTTTGGATGATCTGTTCTGCTTCCTGCGCGCTCGCCATAATTGCAAAATTGAATAAATGGATGTTAACACAGTACGGAGTATGTAGATGTGGTGATAGAGCAGTGTTGGAGAAACAAAAATGGGGGGAAGGGGGTTTGAAGAAGAACTGAAAGGCAGCACAAAATGACAAGCCCTTGTTGTTGGCAGGGATAATGTCGAGAAACATGAACCAACATGCATATTCTGAGACGCCAATTCTGCGAGGTGATGCATTAGGGGAAGTCAATCCCAGACGTGATATTAGGCAGTAATTTGTATACACCAGAAGTTTAATAAATATATACTGAATAACACTTTAAAAACTCCAGTAACGATCATAAGTTATAGGAATCCTTATTATATATATCTCATGTAAGTAATGAGTCTTGAGCAATATTTGAGTATTTAACAAAAATTACCTAGGTTTGGGGCCTGACCACAACCCCCCTGTCATTGACCTGAGGCTGGACATTGCCCCTGAGGCCTGCATCCTAATTTTACCCTTTTTTTTAGAAATTAGCATCGGGGATCCCATCAACACCTAGTCAGCAAAATTGCGTGGTACAATTAGACCCACGCCTATTGTGTATCCCTTGCCAATCGTTACACCTGGTGGAATGCATGCGTTTTAGTTTATGGCCACTTTTTTATTATGACATTTAGAGCAGTTGTAACTTAATCGCTAAGAATTACAATAGCAGAATCTGGAACTATCAAATTCAAGTTGGCATAGGGTGTCTTGCAAATAGACATGTTTGCACTGTAGCTGAGCTACAGCTCAGCCAAAGGCGTACATTGAGATGATGGATAACTGAGCCGAAGTTGAGCCAGTGAGCCAAGATGCGATAGTAGTAGCAGTCCGTTGCAGGTCATGTGTCGCTTGAGTCTTGTCTCATGGTACCATTAGAACTCAAAACGATAGTTCACACGACATTTGGCTTTATATCGGTCAACCTCAATGAGCAATTTCACCACCAAGTACTTGTAGTTTCAAACTGTAGAGAGTCATATGCAAATAACAGACTGCTGTCATTTGAATAGTACTTTCCGTCAAGTAAAGCAATTGGCCAAAGAAAAGGGGGAGTGTTTGTCGAGTGAAAGTTAAGCTTGCAGTCCTTATAACAAAATCTCTCAGCCACTTGTTACATTTAAGTTTAATAACCTCATCTGTGACTCATTCATTAGCCTTTTCCCTCACCAGAGAACCACTTACAAGATCCATCTATATGGAGATTCATAGAGGAATAGTGGAGTAAGAGGCCGCTCTTGAGCCTGGGTTCAAGAGAGCAAGCTAATAGGATGCAGGAGGTTTTATATTTAGTTGCCTGTCTTGGGCTAAATTTATTGCTAAGTAGTTCGTAGACTTTTGTCCATTCAAGATTCCTATCATATACTGCTGTTTTATCTTACTTGTGGGCTAGAAGTGTTATTTACAGTCGAGACTTGTGGCCGAGAGCTTATTCCGGCAGAGAGAATCTAGTTTTATCTTACACCTGTTGGACGCATGGCAAGTCCGTTCTTATAGCAGACATATGTCATTAGTGATGGATCATCACACACATCAGCCTTTGTGTGTTGGGCGATTTAATTTCTATAACTCTAATATTCAAATGCTGTCATAAAGCCTCGGGGAGCAAGAAAACACCAGATCTTAGTATAAGGTCAAAATAGACTTGGCAAAAGATACCCTAAACTTAGTTAAGGTATTCTAAGCTTATGCAAATTTACCTGAGTCCTTTTGTCATTTAGGATGAAGATCCAGAGTTTTCTTTCACCCCCTAGAGCCTTAGTGTATTTGAAGTCCGTGTCCGTGTCCGTGGCGCAAGGCCCGAAATGCAAGGATCACACTCCGCAGGTAGAAATCCTACGGAACTCGGCAGATATAAGACGAGCTAAAGCCCCGGATTCTCTTGAAATCTCATTTCTATCTTACTTTAGTTACCAAGATACAAACGCAACGGTATCACTCACAATGGCGCCCAATCTAAAATCAGTCGTCTCCAAAAACATTCGCGATCACACGACAAGAACAGTCCTCAGAAAAGCCCTAGAAGAAAAAGATGGAAAGTCCTTGGATCAGTCACCAGAGGCTGCGGCTATGATCCGTGACTGGGAGAGCCTCGGCGAGAAAAGAGGAAGACAAAGTCTGGAGACTGTTGATAAGGCTGTACAGGAAAAGAAGCCAGATGTTGATGGTATGACGGATGAAGAGTTGAATCGAATCAGCATTCATATTTCTTCCGTCGAGGAAGAATCTGGAGACCAGTCGGATGAGAAAGTGAAGGATGAGGAGACGGCCAAGTTTGATGAGTATAAGCATCATCAGTTTATACGCAGATGGGGATTATTTCAGGATTCGGATGGTCGTGATGAGGAGTGGTTTATCGCTGATCCGCCTATTCTTGTGGAGACTGATCCTGAGTATCTATGCGATATGTGTCGACACATTGATTTCAAAGTGCTTCTATCTCAACGAGGTCTGCCGGGAAATCAACTACCAGGACAGTCCCGCATCTCAGTTTACGGCATTCCCAAGATTATGGATGAGAGGAGTCAATGTTCCTTCTGCAGGCTGATCCGAAATAGGGTTATTCAGGATGGGATACTCGCGGATGTTCATCCTGATGATTGGCCGGGGATGCAACTGAGTATCAGCACTTTGGATGACGGGCCGGAGTTTCCTCTAAGGCTGGAAGTTGAATTCTCGGATCTTGACCGTTCAAAGGTTTCAAGACTGGTGATACATCCAGTTGAACCAATGGAGAGTCAGTCGAAGCCTCTTCAGGGTCTTGTGGTTCAAAAGGGTTCCGCTGATATACCACGCCTTCGACAGTGGGTTCAGAGATGCCACAAGGATCATAAATCAGCAGAAACAGAAACTGACTCTACTGAATACCTCAAACCTCTTATGAGCACACTGCGTGTCATCGATACGATTGACAACTGTGTGAAGGAGGTCGATACACCATGTGACTACATCTGCCTTTCTTACGTCTGGGGAACTGGAAGTCAGACACAGTACACTACCAACACAAGAGACCACCTCAGTAAGCCTGGAGGACTGGGGGGTGAACTTCCTCAAACGATTCTTGATGCTATCAAGGTCACGAGAGAGCTCGGCATCCGCTATATTTGGATCGATGCTTTATGCATCACGCAAGATGACAAGGACGATAAAGCTAAGATTATTAGTAACATGGGGACTATCTACGCCAATGCTACGCTTTCAATCATGGCTTCGTCCAACGTCAACCCCACCGATGGACTGCCAGGCGTTGGAGTCCCTCGGTCAAAAGAGCAAAGCATCGAAAAGCTCCAGGGACTCACTCTTGCCGTCGCATTTCAAGATGCTAGACAAAGATATTTCGATATCGAAGATAAACTATGGAACACAAGAGCATGGACGTTCCAAGAACGAGTCCTCTCAAGGCGATCAGTCTACTTCACCAACGCGCAGATGTGCTTCGTCTGCCCCCACGGAGCATGCTTCGAGGATACCGTTCCTGTCCCTGATCCCATTTCATACACGATCACGCCATTCAATGACCATCTCCAATTAACATCTCGAGTCCACAACTTATGGATACGTATATGGTCAGACCCAACTCAGGCTGCGTATATCAACAAAGCCTTCGCGACAGAAGACGACATGACGATCTTTATCGGCGAAGACCCAGCTACTGGTGAGGCTTCACAGGATGGTGCTCCATTATACAAATCCAAAGCTATTCCGAGCTCAGATACAATCGATGCACCGCTCATCAAGGGGCATACACTCTGGGAAGCGTACGCTCACGCTGTTGACGCTTATACAAAGAGAAACATGACGTGGCAGTCCGACGCCGTGAATGCCTTTATCGGTATTGCAGACCTTATCCGCCGTGGCACAAATACCAAGTTCTGGCATGCCATGCCGGAATTTGCTCTCACGCGATCTCTCTTATGGTATCCCAAAGAACCCTTGTCTCGAAGACGATCACCAGACGGAAAGATTTTATTTCCGAGTTGGTCCTGGGCAGCTTGGCAAGGGCATGTCTCATATCGAGGCAGAGGCTTCCACAACGCCGTGTGCTATGCCCCAGTTAGTATGATAATGTGGCTGAAGTCAGCTACCGTTGACGAATTCATGGAGACGTTTGTACAGGTGGAGAGAACGCAGGAGGAAATCGACGAGAGAAGACGCCAAGCTGAGAGTTCACGCCTTTTGTTGCACAAGACTGATCTTTGGTCGCTTTTACATATTGACTGCTACGAACATGGGTGGGCTGTTGAGCACAATGAAGACCGAAATGAGCATCTCTTTGTTCATGAGGCGTATCCGGGCATGAAATTTGAGTTTCCGATTAATCTTTCTGACGAGCCTATCGTGGAGTTGCCTTTTGAAGATACTCTGTACTTTCGTGCAAAAGCGGTGTCGGTTCGACTATGTGAGAAGCCATCTGAGTCGTATTTGGCATCGCCTATAGAGGACAACTTCATCCAGATAGGATTCAACGATGAAGATAGGTCAGCTAATAACCGTCGACCGTGGCAGCGTATCCTCTACCATCAAGGCTACCGCGCTGGAAGTCTGAGTCTCAACGTCTCACTTGAACAGCTCAACATTCCCTCGACAACCGAAGAGGTCCAGAGTTCACCAGTGAAGTACATCCTCGTGGCCATATCTCGCGACAGTCTCTCATACGTTGCACCTCCACCCATTGGATGGGAGATGTACTGGGATGGTGATCCGATGAGAATGCAGTATGAAATTCTCCAAGAAGAGTGGCTGCAAAGAAGGCGCTTGCCTGATGCACCTGATGAGAGCGTGAAGCCAAGTACCGAGAAGGTCAATGAGACTGGTGATCCGCGATGGGATTTGGGTCGATTCGGAACTACTAGTGTATTGGATGTTTGTAATGTGCTGTTGCTTAGAGAAACGAGGGATGGGATATCGGAGAGGGTCGGTGTTGGAAAGATCAATTACTCGGCGTTTTTCGCAGCGAAGCCTGAGCCTGATGTGTTCTATTTGAGATGATGAGTTGGTCTAAACTCATATGAATTAGTCTCTACTAATCTAAGCTGGTCTAAACTTATGGAAGTTGATCTAAATTTCTCAAGCCATCATCATAAGATTTAGGGAGTTTGGCATTGGGACTCTTCGCGTCTTCTAAGCGGCTAGAGAGTCTGGGAGGCCGCTGTAAGGACGTCCTCCTTCTCCTGGATCTTCAGCTCACAGGTGGCTTTAACCTCTCGGCGAACATTCGCTAGATTCTCTTTGGTAGACATTGTTTTGACTTCTATACACAAACTATTTTTCATTACCCCAGCGGATTCTATTGCAAAGTCTGAGAAAGAAAACTTGCTGGTGGTGGTGGATCGGGGTAGGGAAAGGTAGGCTGGCAGCAGCGAAAGATACATCGTCCTCGCTGGTCTATATCATTGTGCGAGTCGTCGGTTCCTCATGGGGTGCCTCTAGGTAGGTGGCTCCGAGTCTTCATCTTCTTCGTTCAACTCCCTCTATCCTTCAGCAATGGTAATCTAGTAACTGATTAGTAAAAGGCTTTTAGAAAATATGTAGGTAGGTATAGGACTTACAATACCTTCAATGGCTTGCGTCTACGGCCATTGACATGGACTCGAACGGCGTTGATTTTGGACGGAGAGTCCGGGAGGCTGCTATAAGTTACCTCCTCCTTCTGCGTCTCCTCCTATTCGGCTTGACAGTACTACGGATGTTGACCAGGATTTCTCTGATCGACATTACTTGTATATCTGTACATAACTTAGCCATCAATACCTCATCCAACGCGCTAGACTGACTGGGGGCTGTGAGTTTCGGTCGGCCAGTGACCAGTCTATTGGCGGCAGAATCCATTTCTTCTTTGGAATATGATTCTCTGGAAAGGAGAAATATGACTAAGTCAGAGAACTAAAGGCGGCAGGGGACAAAATTCGATGATGCTGATCTTGAAGCTGTCTCTGAGAAGAATCTGAATAAGGGGTTGTGTATGCCTAGAGTTGGCCAGCGATGCCAACTGAAAACCATGTCGCGTTCGAGAAGGCAGTGAATCAGGGACGTTCCATCTACAGAGTTCCCGTCACTGTCTTCCAGTTTTACCACGCAAAAGCCTCCCCGGGCTCAGAAATATCTGATATCACGCGCTCAAGCACCGTGCCGTTTTTCCTTCTTTTACTTCTTCAAATCTCTCTCTCTCTCTCTTTATCTCTCAAGAAAATTACAAAGACGAAATGGCTGCTGCTCCTAGTTCGGCTCTCACCATCACCGGGCCTAATGGCCAACCGCTGGACGTGTCCTTTAGTTCCCTACCTCTCTCCGCAGCAGATTGGGCTTGGGCCCTTAACTTTCCAACCCTGAAGGATGATATACCCCCAGTTCCTGTCATTTCTCCCCCTGGCCCGCCCAAAGTCCGTGCTGCTGGTAAGTCTTCTCTTGCGATACAGACGGATTGGATGGGGTATCGAGTATAAACCATTTATACACTATATATTGCATCATAGTAGAAGTGTCATATCCAATTTACCTATGTATAGATGGGAAAACTTTGACTATGAAGGAGATGATGACGAACATGCGCCGTAGAGTTGGAGCCGACATCGAGCAGAACAAGGAAGGGAACAAGGAATGGAGACGTGAGTTGTTTTTGGATAAGAAGAAAAGGATTCCAGCAGATGACTTTGTTGCTCGTGGAGGACAAATATAAAATCTATCGGTGCCATATCGGCGCCCCAGGAATCCAACCCTTGACCCTCTGACAAACCAACAAATCCTGTGCACCCTCCTCATCCTCACCCTTGGACCCAATCGTAGCATATATCGTGAATCCACATCTCTCCAACGTCTCAATCAACTTTAGCAGTATAATCCTCGTTTGGACAGTATCTGTCCCTGAAGGATTCCACGGCATGTTTGCGATATGTGCCTTGAAGCGGTCAGGTGTGATTTCTTTACGTCTCACATCACCAAAGACTTGTAAGATTGCGTCTGTGAGGTCTTTGGGCGGTGAGTCTATGATCTTGAGTTTATCGCTGTTGTCGAAGGATATGCAGATCCAGTCGCAGGGCGGTGGAATAGGATCTTGTTTTCGAAAGATGAGTGAATCTAATATGTCAGCTAACTTCATATAAAATAGTCAGAAAACGTACCTTTGCTCTCAGACTTGAGAGTAATCTCCATAGCGCCCTGCAACACCCACCCCATATCAAACAACCTCTCCAGAATTCTCAACATTAGTCTCCTCGAATCATCATTCCCACCAGATCGATGCAACCAAGGTCTTCCTCTCAGTCTGAATTCCATTGACTCCCCGTAGGGCTGCACATGTGAAAGACCAGCTGACCACCGCGCTGCGACGACTTCTTTGATGGCTGATACTTCTGCTTCTGTGAAGTTGATGAGACGGATGCGGTCGAACATGTTGAAGGTCATGCAGGCGAATTGGGTTTGGAACATTGGTGGTGATGAGGCCATTGTTTCTTGGAATGATGGGGGGAGGTCGGGGACCTTTTCGGGCATTTCTGCAGGGGTTTCTGTGGCTTTGGAAGAAGACATTTTGAAATGAATTTCTGGAGTGAGGTATGAGGCTAAATGATGAAAGATGCTTTGTGGTGGGCTGTGTGTAAATTGTTATTGTGTGGAAATGTGTTGTTTCATGGAAGCCGGGAATAGCGTCATTTGTTAATGTTGAAAGAACACCAAAAACCTTCTAGAAGAGAGTGGGTTTCCAGATGCTTTATACAGACTGCACCTTCCTGTTGGTCCTGCTGCCTTACCGTGGCTGTGCGGGCCGCGAGGCGCAGCAGGATCACCGCCCGCCACCAAAGTAAAGCTGCCGGCATGATTATTCCCCTTCACTGCTAATAAACGGTGCTAGCCCTGCTGTACTTTCCAACAATATACACCCCTCTCAGCGAAATGATATATAAAGCTAGGCCAATGCTCTCAAAGACTATAACAACCAGGCTGGCAATAAATGTATAGGACTTGACAGTATCATCAGTAATGGTCAAGTTCAAGAGTCCGAGGATTCTCTTACCAGTTCTATACATAGAGTTGCCCAGCTTTGCCGCGACCTGTTCTGGCATGACCAAGACCATAGGTCACTGTTACTCTGAAGCACTTCTTTGTCGATGATCAGATAAATGGTTGCGATGACCCAGGCTGCAATCACAGTACCAGAGCTAGCTAGCACGGCAACAGTGTGTACCCAGCCGTCACGCAATGATCGGGGCTATCCTGATGTTAGAATATTGTGGATGGGCTTTAGGTGGTCTTTTCGTAAACTCACAAGGCTGAGATGAGTTGCTATAGCTATTACCTGGACAAAGGATGCAAACACTGCAATTGCCAGCATTAACCAAGTTGAGAACATGTTGACCGCTCTCCAGTCATCCTCATTTCTATTCCCAGATTTATCCCAAACATTAACTCCATGGATAAGTAAACTCAGGATACTCAGATCGAGTAATAGGATCAAGATGCGCAGGCAGATTCTGATGGTATCGAAAGCACCCCGACGCTTATTCCGCGCACGACGCCTCCTGAGGAGAACATGTTGATCGGAGACCGGATGAAATGCCTTTGTACCGTAGTCATCGTCGACTTCGTCATGAGGGTCGAGTCGGTTTGAGTATGACTCGTAGGCAGGGGGTACACTAAGGTCCATGATAGTTCAGTATCGGGTCTCGGGTGTGACTAGCTTGGTTCGCGCTCTTCAAGGGGAATTATGTGCGCGGGCTGTCATCTTCTTATGCTGTGATAGTCAATGGTAACTTTTCAAATTTTCATGTAGTAGTATCCCGATCATGTCAGCCGCAATTCGGCAACACCGTTCGTTAAGCCTTGGTCCCTTAAAATGGCCAATTATTTAACCTCTAGACAATGTAAGTAAGCTGACCATCAGCCGTCAAGCTAAAGCTTGATCTTTTACAGTACCTATAACATGCTCACTGCATGTCGGCCAATCTAGACCATTTGGGGTTGCAGAGCTGGAACTTAGTGGGGTAGCTCCCCGCAGCCCCTCTAGAGAAAATTCGCTTACTGCAGAACCTGAATAACCTCCACTGTCAGCCTGGATGAGAAGCTGAAGATGTTGTTGCAGCGGGCGTGGCTGTGCCCAGCCCTGTTTCGCTCACATCTGACGAGAGTGTGATTAATGCGCTCAGTCGCGCAGTGGAAATGCCTGGTTCAGAATTAATGACAATCTGCGGTGAGAAGCATCTTCGGTCCGTCCTGCTACGGCGGCGCAAAACCAATCGCTAGAATTGCTTCTGGGAATTAGTGGCCGGCGCAAATGACTCAAGCAACAGTTTGATCCTCACATCTTGGCAAACAAAGCCCAGAATCAGAGCAGCAATTATCTTTTTTTCATCCTCTCTCATCAAAGTCTTACAAGTCTAGTATACCACGCGCCCCCTCCTCTCCCCAAACTCCAATGCCATCTACCGCCACTGACCATGATCCAAATTCTACAAGAAAAAAAAGCCGTGTTCTGTCATGCCGCCGCGCCGTTTTTTGTTTCGCCCGAATGATGATAATGATGTTACTAGTATACAAAATGCTTCTTTTTCGTGAGTGGTGGCTATTATTATCGTTTGCGTGTGTCCTTGCCCTTCTTCTTGCCCTTCTTTTTGTCCTTGGGCAGTTCGAGTTTCGTGTCTTTGAGTTGCTCTGCCATTGTGCTGAGCATGTGATCGTCGATGGTGTGCATTTTGTGGCCCCATGCGTTGTACTCTGGTTCTTCTTCCACTTGAGGTGTGTCGAGGTCGTCGAGTGCGCCGTCGAGAACGGACTTTCCGGCCGGAGTGCCTTGTCGCGCCGTTGATGTGCCGGAAGCATTGTTGCTGGGCTTTTCCGTAAAATCATCGTCGTCTGCTTGGATCTCCTTCTCTGCGACACGGGCAGCTGCGACATCCTCTCTGTCTTCTGCTTGTTCGAGCGCACGACCGACTCGTCGTTGATCAGAACTGGTGTCGGGGCCGCCGAGGACTCTATCCAGGGCGGCGTCTGCAGCATCCAATCCTTCGCTCTTCGTGTCGAGTTTGTCGCTAAGGACATCTCGTACAGAGAGTTTGTTGAAGTAGTCGGTAGTGAACTCTCCTTCTTGAATGACCACATCATCCAGCATCTGCTTCTGTGAAGCTTTGCGAAGAATGTTGGCTTCAATTGTGTGTTCACTGACTAGACGGTAGATGTGTACATCGCGAGTCTGTCCAATACGATGGCATCGATCTTGACATTGCTTGTCCATGGCTGGGTTCCAGTCTTGGTCGTAAAAGATGACGGTATCTGCACCTGTAAGATTGATGCCGAGACCGCCCGATCGAGTCGACAGGATGAAGCATAGAATTCGCGGGTCATTATTGAATCGGTCAGTAAGGATTTGTCGCTGTTCCACCTTGGTAGCACCATCCAGACGGAGATATTTGTGGCCGTGAATGTTCAAGAATTGTTCCAAAATGTCCAGGACCTTGGTCATCTGTGTAAAGATGAGGGCACGATGGCCACCAGTCTGAAGCTTTCGCAGTAGCTTGTCCAAAACTTGGAGCTTTCCGCAGTCGTATTGTAAAAGACGCTTGTCGGGGAATTGAATGCTGAGTCGCATACGCCCTTCATGCCAAGGATCAGGTGGCGCTTCTTTAGGTAGGAATGGTGCCCATCGGACGGGTTTCGAGAGTTTGAGGTCTTCATCTGTAAATGCTTCAATTCCTTTGCGACCGAGGACAAATTGATCCATGTCTCTGGTCACAACAGCTGGCGTGACACAAGAGAACTTCTCAATAGTCGTCTTGAAGCTGTCGGCACGCTGATTGATGGTCGGTATCATTGACTGAATGAGCATCGATTCCTCTTCGAACCAAGCCATTACCATACGAGGGACCTTAGGGCGGGGCTTGTATGGCCTCTTGTCGGTACCAATAGTTAATAACTCTACCAAGTTCTTGCCATAAATGGGCTTCTTCTGACGGCGTAGCGCATTAAGGTAAACGCAATGTTGAAGCTCTTCAAAACGTCCCCACCTTGCGCCACTTTCCAAGTACGCGATATTCGATGCGACTGTTGAAGGATCTAGGTGGTCGTTTGCTTGGTGTGCACGGGTTCTTTGAGCCTCTTTAAGGTCCATTAATATTCGATGAGAGCTGAGTTGTGAGATTCGCTCGGCTTGTGTGGTAGAGAGGGATTCGGATTGAGTAGGGATGAGGTTGAGAAAGCCGAGGCTGACGTCTTTCATGGGCTTGGGATCTAGAAGTAGCTTCTGTACCCTCTGCTCAATAAAGTCATAGTCTGAGACGACGGACTTGCTCATTCGGAAGGATGTCATGATAGGTCGGTCAACGAAGAGATCTGGGTGATTGCAGACCTTTCGGAGTTGCATGAGACAGTTGATGATAGAGAGATAATTGCCAGAGTTGAGTGTTTCCTTGGTGTCATTCCTTGAGAGGAATCCATCGTAAAGCTCACGTTGTCGTTTCGAGAGTCGGCAAAACTCAACGTGCTCATACTTGGCGGGCATCTGCTTCTCGACATCGGCTTTCAACCGTCGCAGTAGATAGGGTCGCAGAACTTTGTGTAGCTTCGAGATAATAGCTCGTGCCTCATCGTCCATTTGTTCTCTCCCACTCTCAAGAATTTGCGATTCGGGCTTTGCGAACCAATCGTGAAACTCTTGTAGATCGGCGAACCCACCAACGCCATTCTCAGCCGGCATAAGGAAGAAGAGGAGTGACCAAAGTTCTGTGAGGTTATTCTGAAGAGGTGTGCCTGTGAGAAGTAACCTGGCTTGAGTATTGAAGCCAAGTAGGGTCTGCCATCTTTGTGATTTGAAGTTCTTGATGTTGTGTGCTTCATCCAGGATCATGTAGTGCCAGCGACGTCGCTTGAACACTTGTTGATCCTGAAGAACAAGCTGATATGAGGTGATGCAAACATTCCACACATCATCATTGTTCCAGCCTTGTCGCTTGCGTTTTCGTTCCTCTTGAGATCCGTAATATGCCAAAATTTTAAAGCCAGGACACCATTTCTTGAACTCCATTTCCCAATTGAGCATGACACTGGTAGGGACTACAACAAGATGCGGTCCCCATACCTCGTGTTGACATGCCAGATGTGCAAGAAGGGCGATGGTTTGAATCGTCTTGCCAAGACCCATTTCATCGGCAAGAATACCATTGGTGCTATTGGCGTAAAGACCTGCCAGCCAGTCAAGTCCATCACGCTGATACTCTCGTAGTGTGCCTCTGAGAAGAAAAGGTACATCAATTTTGTGGTTTGATGATTGCTGTGGTGAGGCAGATCGACTTGGTCCAGTTTTGTCTACCACCATCATCTCCCCAGAAGAAGCCGTGTCCAGCTCAGATGGCTTGGTTTCTGATGTAGGAGGGGGAGACATACTATGTGCACGACTGGGAGGATTAGTTGGTTGCTCCGATGCTGATCTGTGGTTTTCCAAGGGTAGAGTTGGTGCGGATTCTTGTTCCTCGGTGGGTTCTGCCATGACAATCTCAGTGTCTTGTGGCGTGGAAACCTCCGCCGGGGCCTCAGTGACGATATCACCATTGACCGGGACATCCTCAGTCGCCGCATCGGGTGCATTAGTCTCTGGTGCCGGTGTTGAGGTCTTCTCTGCAATTTCGGCGGCCCCTTCATTTTCTGTCACTTCGGGCCTCTCAACAGAGGCTCCCTCAACCTCACCATTGACCTTTGGCGTTGAGTCTTCTGCGTCAGGCATCTCAGTATCCCCATTCTCGGTTGGCTCCTCTGTTGCGGCTTCATCGTTCATCTTCTTCAGCTCCGACTTGCCAAAAAGAAGTCCCAGCAGACCACCTCCAGCGTCTTCATCAGACTCTTCTTCGGATTCGTCCTCTCCCTCCTCATCACTATCCATATCGGTAGACCCCATGTCATCATCCATATCAACAGACTCGTCGCTGGTATCAGCATTTTCTTCCGCGGTTGCTTGGGCAGTGTCAACTGCATCAGTGTCATCACGGCTTGGTTCGGTAATCGGTGTTTCTGCATCCGGCTTTTCGAGTTCTGGTATATGGGCATACTTCTCGCGCAGCTGCTCTTGTGTCAAGTTCTCGTCACCAACATCCTTCAGGTCCTCCTCTTCGTCACCCTCTTCCTCATCTGATGACATTATATCGCTGTCGGGGTCGTCTTCGTTATCTCCGTCCTCTCCCGACGCCAAGTCAAGGTCATCGTCGTCGTCCATGCTCATGTCGTCGCTAAGATCATCGAATCCATCCTCTTCCTCTTCAGAAAGTTGCTCGGAATCCAACCCTGCTCTCCGGGCTTGCAATTTCTGTTCAGAGAGGTTAACGGCTTCGTTCAACGCTGCCTTGACTCTCCTCTGCTCTTCTTGTTCCCATTCGGCCAACCGTCGACGATTGACTTCAGCACGGACATTCTCCCAGGTACCGAAAAGTGCCTTCACCACAACACGATATCGAGATATCCATATCGCTCTTTGTTCCGCTTCGATCTCTTCTTCTGACTTTGGTTGGCGCCGTAGCCACTCGTCTCGACAAGCCTCAGCCACTCTTTTCGCCGTCAATCGATGCCGTTGTTGCTCCGCCAGCATCAGTTTTCGAAAGTTCATCATAGCCTTCACCATGTGGTCTTGTCGAGCCCATTGCCTAGGCGGCTCTTCCCCTGCTTCCGGAAGAAATACTGAGCAGCGCCCTTGAGAGAGAAGCCCACCAGGTTCAACTTCTTGTTCAATTCGGAGAATGGTGCGTGCGTCCTTAGCAGCCATTTCATCTGTATAAGGCGGGCCATCTTCAGATGCCAAGAGTCCACCGTCCTCAACAGGGATGTCACCAGCTCGAGCCCAAAAGTCTTCAAAGTTCGTACTAATCTTGGGTTTCTTTCGGACTTGATCAGGATGCACTAGAGGAATATCGCCAGATCGTCCGACTCGTAACTTAATGCGGGGCGATCGATTGGTAACATTTTTCGGTTCTTGAATGTCGTCTCTAACATCGCTAAATCGTGCGGATCTTCTCGATCTGGTCGAGACTTCTGGGGGAGGGCTTCGACGTCTGGTGGAACGGGAGGGTCGGGTTTCTGTAGGCTTTTTTGAGGATTTTGGAGTCGACGCGGGTGTTTGCTTCGAGGGAGCTTTGGTGGCGGGGCTAGCTTTGTGTGAGCCGTTGGACATCTTTCTCGAGTTGCCATTAGTCAACTGAATTTCTGCCTTTGGTTTGGAAGCTTTGGAATTTGCGCCGGATCGTCTCGTGCTTCGAGTTTTTGTATTTGTTTCGATTGGGAGTGTATTGATGCGGCCCGATTTTCTACGTCCATTTTCCGTGTATGACGTTGGGCCGTCTGCAGATATCTTCTTCCATGGTGGCGACTCTGGCTTGATCTTTTTTGGCGTACGTGGAGGTGTCGATTCCCGTGTGCGTCGTCTTTTTGCAGGTCGTTCATCGTCATGGTCATGACCGTTAGGCTGTGATTCTGATGCATCGCCGTTCGTCTCATCGTGACCATTAGTCATCCCGTTCAACGCGTCATCCCCATTGACATGCGCCTCGGGCGCGTTCTCGTCCTTGATGGCATCAGGGTCCGACTTGGGCAGCACGTTGGCGGGCGACGCGGTCTCGGGCATAGTCGCAACGTGGAGACAGTGGACGCAGGGGGCGTTTTCTCTGCGAAGCTATCATTTGCGGGGTCGAAATTAATGTCTACAGAAAAGTAGCGCTTCAGCGGATATTCATACAAATTTTGCACATGTTCAGATGCCTTGCGGGCGAACTGTGTGGAATTTAGTGGTAAAATCCAATGTCGTCAGCAAAACTTTTGAGCTGGGGAAGAATCGAAGATGCACGCCCCTGGACCTCCAAATGAGCTAACCGAAAATGGCCCGAACGCGCCTGTTGATGCCTGAGGCCTGAGTTTCGGTTGAGAATCATCACAGCCTCCATTGGCTAAAGCTTCAACGAGCATCACATCACGTCACAGAGCAATTGGTCGCCGCGACACTGTCACTCGGCCGAGGTATGCTGTCAGGTGGATTTGGGGATATGCTCAATTGATCGCTAACTTTTCAGATGCTCCCTCAACGAATCGTGCGGGCCTCGGCCCTGCGCAGCACCATGACAGCTGCTCGACGACTTCCCACGATCCAACGCCGAACCTTCCTCCCCGATCAGTACACCGACAAGAAGGTCATTGACCAGAAGTACCCCGAGCCTCCCAGCTTGAGCGAGGCCGAGGACCCCGGAATGGTCAGTGATGATGGGTACGAGGAGGAGCGAAGCTGATAATCTCGCAGAACGGCGGCTACATCAACCCTCCCCGAATCAAGCGACAGTTCCGTGACCCTCATGCGGGCTGGTGGGATCCTCAGGAGCGACGAAACTTTGGTGAACCCATCCACGAGGATAACGATGTTCTTGGAATCTTTTCTCCTTGGGAGTACACCTGGACTACCGCTGGTCCTGGTGCTGTCATGGTCGGAACCTTTATCGCCGTTTTCCTGAGCGTTACCGGAGTTGTCTACCTCAACTACCCCGATCGACCTGCTTATCCCCGAGAGTTTGAGGGTGGTCTGGAACGAGAGCTTGGTGGCCCCGGAGCTACAAGGGTGAGTGGTTAGAGATATTGGATGTTCGTATGCTAACGGTTGTAGGCTCGCATGGAGGGTGATGAGGAACCTTGAGAAAATACTCATTTGTACATAAGAAAGAATGGATCAATGGATTAAGTTCAATGGATGTTAGAACTGTGTACCAGCAATTGATGGTTAAGCGAACTGACATGATATCTAACAAATGGCTTGACTGTAAGGAGTAGTTTATGGCAGGGGACAAGTATAACAAGCCCAATCAACGATTACAGTTGATTCCCAATTGCTGTTTGCCCATTAAGTATTACAAACGTCCAGCTTGCACCGAGTCAAACTTACACCAGTGTCTTGTCCGGTGCCTTTGGTCCTAAAACCTGCCACGGTCCCTGGAATCAGCCCTATGGACCACGTTTAGTCCCTAAAATTGGCCAAACAGGCTCCTCATCACCTTCCTACAAACATAGCATAACATCTCGGGCAAGAGCAAGGAAAAACCATCATGTCGTCAATAACATTTCCTCCTCCAACTCTCATCCATCACCTCTACTCCCCCATATCTCTCATCCCATCAAGATGCGATACGAGGATTGGGATGTCCTTCTTTTCGAGGAGGGCTCTAGTATCCCCTCTCGGGAATTTAAAGTGGCATGTCATGTCGTTCAACATGCGGGTAAGTCGATGTTTGGAGTGCCTAACACCAAAGCTAATCATCGCAGAGTCCATGGGCTCTGCTCTTCCAACCCTCACATGTTTTGTCCCTGGTCTCAACGCAGGAGTTCCCTTTCGTCTTTCTATCCATTCTTGGAAAGCATTAAAGGATTTAAACGGTGATCATATCCTCAATATTAGCAATTCGGTCCTTGAAGCCAGGCTCTTCATCGATGGAGCTCTTGTTGCGTATGTTTCCCATTTGTCTGCTGGCATCTTACTAATATTGGCAGAACTACCTCCGCTACCGGCAGCATTCGCTTCCCGTTGATCATAGACAGACAAGGTCACGAGAGCCTCAAGTTCCCCATATTCCAACAGGAACTGCTCTATCAACGTCACTGGAACCCAGCCGACAACCTCGGCCGTATCAAACTCCTCATCAACCAAAGCTTTTCCAGCGCTTCGTCGAGCGTTTCGTTCAAGGGCAACGCAGTCGTCTTTTCCTTTCAACATGCACCGCAGCACATTTTAGAAAGCCTCCAGATAGCCTGGCCCAACCCAGCCATGTGGAATCGTCAACGTCAACCTTCTGCACCAGCGTCTACCGATAGTTCCCATGTCAGCTCGCGTCCAATTTTTGCCCGTCGTGGACAACCGGCCCCGGAACATATCACCGATTCCGCTCTTGGAACAATGCCATTTTCCGGTAACCCTACCTTTGGATGTCTAAATACTCCAGTGAACGGGCCAATGTCACCATGGAGTTATGTTCTCGTCCCGCCAGGAAGAGAAGGATCACCTTATCTGCTGGCTTCCGAGGTGCAGCCTCGTAGGAACCATGAACGAGCATGGCCGACTTCTCCAGTTCTCACCGACACCACGTTTAGATTGGATCAGACCCAGAATGTATCGCAACAGATGTACCCCCAGCCGAACAGCGCTCCGATGTCATTTGTGCAACCTCAGCTACATAGTCCTGCGATTCAAGGGTCGACCGAATTCGGCCGAGGAACTCCAAGAAATCCTGCCAGGCTTATCTTTGCGCCGAAACGTAACAGTCCACAGGAGTCTTTCAACTTGGATGTTGTTGAGAGGGCGACAAAGAGAGCTCGTGCCAACACTCCAGAGTCTGCAAAGACACTTAACCAAGAAAAGGAAAATATCAGCCCTCACTTTGATAGCCCTTACGAGTTCATAAACGCGGATATTATTTGATCTTACGAGTGGCGGTCTCCCTGCAGTCGATTACGGAACACATCACATGGCATGGTAGGGGTATGTTATCTCACTGTTTCCGACATTGTTTTCTTGTCCTACATGTAGCATCAACCCATGTTTTATCACATATCAACTTTGTTGTCTAGCTAGTTAGATGCACAAGCTTAGTTTGACCTTGACAGGCAGTTGTTAATACAGCATGCGATGATTCATCAGTTTCGCGAAGGTTCCGGGCTTCCGTCTTAATGCCTTGCATGTAAATGGCTTTGCGGAAATATGAATGGCAGGCTAATGGCAGCTTATAACACCTTGTACAACACTTGTAACACCCAGTCTCGTCATGTTGACTCACTCAACGTGGAAGATTCGACGTCGGTCATTCGACCTCCGTCCTCCAGTCCAAAGTTCATTCATTACAAAGCTGGGATAATTCGGGCTCGGGGTTTATTGCAAGTCCGCATGCTGCGAAACCTCAGAAGTAGGGACCGTTCTGACCATCTCGTTCTCTTCGAATGATCGAATTGGTTTGGTCAAGTCGCACAACTTCTCATCTTCAAGCCCCTTCTCATATCGTGTAGCCCATTTGCACCCAACCTATAACGAGATCACTGCCGACCTGATACGATTCGTGGCTTTCACGCCGATCTATGCGAGTTCGTCAAAGGATCAAATGTTCACATAAGCATCCGCCTCAAGTCCATCGCGAGATCAGATGAGATTGGCCGCTCTCATCAATCCCAAGATATACGGGCTTACCCAAGGCTGAAGCTGAACGGAAACTCTGATAGTCATCCAAGGCTTATAGACAATCCGAGCATCCTCAAGCCTCACGGCTTCCGGCCTCCGCTAGGCCGCAATTTCTGGCCTGGAGGAGTAAATGCGCTACACGATCTTATCGTTGCACGCTTTCTCTTGGTCAAGGCCGCTGAAGTCATGGCAGGCCCCCATATGCATGAGCGGAATGCCACACCTTTGTGCCAGGCCACAACTGCAGGTGAAGATCTTTTGTCAAGTCTTGTTGCTGTGGTTTTCCTCTGGCCCCCGAGGTGAGACGAAAAGTTCATCGACTCAGCATGAACTTCCTGAAAAGATTCCGTCGTGTTACATTGCTCTGCAGGCTTCTCGTGGGTGAGTGATGAAGCTAAAGGGCAAGCTAAAAGGGCGTGTCTTCCCATGCTTGGCTGTTGTTGTTCTGTTCACTTCCAACGGCATTCGTTGCAACTCTTTAAGATGGCTTCTATCATGTCTGCCCCAGACTACTCGATGGCTGCGACGAGTCGTTCGCACCTAAGTGTACGTCTGCCAAAAGAAACTCTTTACTCATCTTTGAGGGAATCTTCTCGCTACTTTAATTTTGACTCAGAAACAGCCAAGCTCGCCCGCGATGCTGATGAGTGGCTTGCAACGCATCCCAACGGGTCGGGATCTAAGGAGAAAGATGTCAACGGTATAAGTCGACCTTCGTCAATTGCCCCAAGCAACTTTAGTGTTCGATCTTTACCAGCAGACTACAGTATGCCAGAGTATCATGGTAGAGACTTTCCTCATCCTGTTATGGGCTCAGTGCGTCACAACTCGATTAGACCTCGATCTGCTGCTCCAACAGAGAGTACTGAGAAGCTTCGCTCATCGCCTCCCGTGGATGGTGTTGAGCCCACGGGACCTGATCAAGAGTATCCCACTGGAGTCAAACTCGCCCTGATCACCCTCGCTCTCTGTCTCGCCGTCTTTGTCATGGCCCTAGGTAAGCTTCCCTTCCCGATTAGCAGACCTCGCTCACACATCAGACAACTCCATCATTGCAACCGCAATTCCCAGAATCACCGATGCTTTCGAGAGTCTCAACGACGTGGGGTGGTACGGCTCAGCATACATGCTCACAACGGCCGCCCTGCAGCTGTTCTTTGGTAAGCTGTATACCTACGGCAGCATCAAGTGGACCTTTCTGTCAGCCATTGCTATCTTTGAGGTCGGTAGCCTCATCTGCGGTGTCGCCCCCGACAGTGTCACCCTCATCGTGGGACGAGCTATCGCCGGCGTCGGTGGCGCTGGCATATTTGCTGGTGCGCTCACCATCCTTGCCTTTTCGGTGCCTCTTCACAAGAGACCTATCTATACTGGTCTTGTCAGTGGTATGTGGGGTATTTCTTCCGTCGCTGGGCCTCTGCTTGGTGGTCTCTTTACAGACAAGGTTTCATGGCGTTGGTGTTTCTACATCAATCTTCCCATCGGCGCCATTACCGTCGTTGTCATCCTCTTCTTCTTCCCCGAGCCCGAGCGTGATATCGAGCCTGCGACATGGCGCGTTCGCTTCTGGCAGCTTGATCCTATCGGGACTGCCATCTTCATGCCCGCCATCGTGTGTCTTCTGCTGGCTCTGCAATGGGGTGGTGTCGACTACGACTGGGATGACTCAGTCATCACATCCCTCTTCATGCTCGCTGCCTTTCTTCTCATCGTGTTTGTCTACGTGCAGTACAAGATGGACGAAAACGCCACTGTGCCTCCTCGTATCTTCAAGAAGCGCACCGTCTGGGCTGGCGCCTGGTTCTCATTCAATACGGGCGCGTGTTTCCTCACAGCCATGTACTTCCTGCCAATTTGGTTCCAGGCGGTACAAGGACAAAGCCCTATCATGTCGGGTGTGAGAAACCTTCCGATGCTTCTCGGTATCGTTCTCTGTGCCATGGTCGCCGGTGCAGCCGTCACTGCCTGGGGCTACTACACGCCCTTCATGATCGCCGGCTCTGTCCTCATGGCCATCGGCTTCGGCATCATCACGACATTTGAAGTCGAAACATCAACAGCCAAATGGATAGGCTACCAGCTCATAGCCGGTATTGGCGTAGGCGTTGGTCTCCAGCAATCCCTCATCGCCGTCCAAGTCGTCTGCGAAATGGTCGACGTCCCCACAGCCACAGCCCTCATCGTCTTTGCTCAAACCCTCGGCGGTGCGCTCTGCGTTACAGCTGGTAACACTGTCTTCACCAACACGCTCATCAACAAGATCAATGAGCATGTGCCCGGTCTTGACCCATCCTTTGTCATTGCGACTGGTGCGACCAATATTCGCAGTGTGATTAGAGAGGAGTGGCTTGATGGAGTGATTCTCGCGTACAACGACGCGTTGACGACGAGTTTCTATGTTGGTGCTGGAACCGCGTCGGCAACGATCATTGGTGCGCTGTTGGTGGAGTGGAGGAGCGTCAAGGGTCATGAAATTGAGATGGGAGCGGCTTAGATAATGGTCTGTAGTGTCTTGGTGATGGTGATGGTTGATGTCGGAGTTGAGAGAGGTGACGGGTAGAATAAAATGAGGTCGGAAGGGTAGATGGTAGCAGAGCGTTCTTATGAATGATAATGATTTGCTTGATCTTAATTTGGATGAGACTGTTGTTCATGCTGTGTCTTGTTTATGCCTCCATGTGTACTTGAAGATCTTAAATTACCCTACACCTAATCTGTAGAAACATTTCCAGTCTTTCTTCTCGGGACTTGTATGATGTTGCAAGTCTCTAATTCCTTGTCCCTTATCCAAATCGTATTCTCTAAGGTCACGTCACTGTTCCTGGGCTATATCGAAATTGTGATAGCCATGCATACTACTCATCTTCAAATCGAAACATGTTATACATTCAATCGAAACGTAGTATATTGGCCATCCACAAGAGTAAACACAGAATCAAGAGTAGCATCGAGCATCTATGCACATATTTATAAATCTGAAAAATGAAAGTCAGATAAAGAGTCCCTTTTAAAAGCCAGTACTCTTCAATTCATTGTCCTCAATTGAGATATGTCGCCGCGATTAAGCTGTTTCCTTCCAGCTTCAAAAATGCAAGCTCTTAAGCTTAAGCACAGGGAGCCAATGACAATCCGCGACAAATGCGGGGAGCGGCCGTTCCCGCGGGATATCATGTGACGCACCACAAGCGAACCAACGCAGAAGTGGGGCGATATCAAAACTCAGATCTTCACCAAAACAACACGAAAATGCCTCACCAGCATCGCCAACATCAAAAAGAATCGATCAGGGCTCCACCGGGGATTGAACCCGGGACCTCCTGCACCCAAAGCAGGAATCATACCGCTAGACCATGAAGCCGAATCGTAGTTATTATCAGTAGAATTGTAAAAGAACAATATGATCGTAGTCTTGAAGCGAGGGAGAGTCTCCTACCCCCGCCACCCTCCGACAGTCCACCTTCAGGGCCTGTCAGCAGTTTCCCAGCATCTCAGTAATTACTCTGTACACGTTACCGTGATCGCCAAAGTCACTGGTTCCTGTCAGTAACAGGAGAACCTCATTGTGGTATCAACCTCATGGAACTGAAAGCTGGTAACACTATAGCAAATTGGAACAGACGCACTTCTCACGTGACCAGTCACATTCTATCCTGTTATAAGCATGTACGTTGCTCTTCTAGCACACACTCTTTGCTGTGCTCTGTGTCAGATGAGGCTTTCCGGACCTTCGGATCTCCCCCGCATCACCAACCCCGAGTGGGGCCGTCACAAACCAACCGCACTGAAATAGCACAATGGTTTATTTCTTATCATCGTTCATTATACGTAGAAATATATAAAGTAAAAGGCGATATATAACCGCGTCTTACTAAAGTAGAATACATCGACAGTCAATAGTACGCGTGACAAGCGGGATTTGTCATACCATACCATGCTTTGTTCTCTCAAATCGCTGCTCTATGAATGCTACAGCCGACATGCATATACCCGCCAGCGCCCGTTAAAAGTCAGTTCACGCGCACGCAAGTTGATCTACTTCAAATAGAGCAGGGAAGAATACATGCGGTCTCGGGCAATAAAACCTCACTAAACTATATCACAACATAAGCTCATGGGGTAGCCTACTTGATTCAGCATTCGCATTGCAAACTCACCTACCTCATTTTACTCACTTGATGGATTCCGCCGCTGCCACCAAGGCCGAGGCGGATGCTCATTTGGAAACTCTTCGTCAAAGGAGGGGCGTTTGTAGAAAACAATCAGATGAGTCTATACTGGTACAAAGTCTAGATCAGGCACTTAGAATACGTGTATCTTTGTCCAGGAGTATAGTGTCTTGTACTGGCTGGTTACCGATAGTATTTTAAATCAACTCTACAAAACTCCAATCCAGTTGATTCTCGAATTAATTCAGAATGCAGATGATAACCAGTATGTTTCTGAAATCGTGCCCAGTCTGTGGCTAGCATTGCACAATCATGAAGGTCAGAGATATTTCCGGTCTAACTGGAGTGAAGTTAGCTTCACATTCAGCTAACTTGGCGTTCTGGCACGAGTCGGCCAAAGTATCAAGGTCACCGCTATCCACGGCTAAAAGTCGTACATGCGCGAGAAGGGTATCGGATTCAAGGTAGCTGCGGCGAACCTTCAAGCGCCTGGCTCTGATAGCCATTGGAGACCCCTCAACAGCCCATGTATCCCGACTACAGAGCTAAAGCGAAAATGTCCGCATCTCGACTTCTCCTTCCGAATCCTGAGTGTAACTGGGGATTTCTGTCAATTTTGGGCGTTGTGACCACCTCCGATACGACAGCAATCCTACGAGAGTTCCATAAGCTCGCACAGCTGCAAGTAGATGAGGTGGATAAGGGTGCAGTCAGGAAGATATACGAAACACTGAACGCAAGCATGCAATCCGAGTTGAAACAGATAAGGTGAGTAGAATAAATGAAAGTAATCTGAAATTCAATACTAACTCACAACAGCACAGCTTTCCTGGAACTGCCCCCTGTGCTTGTTCGAAAGCCCAAGCCAAAATGGGTAAGCCATCTCTCCTGCATCTGGGATGGCCCAAGTGCCCTGAAGCAGATCACAAACTCAGAAATCGCTATCCCGCATGCAGACAGTTATTCGTATCCATTCTGAGTGTCAAGCAAGCCAGAACTGAAGTCTAAGTTGTGAGCTAGAAGAGTTGTTTCAAGTTGAGACTTGGGGCTGAGAGCTTATTCCAGCAGACAGAACTTAGGAGACTCTCGACTTTAGGTCGGGCGAAGGATATAAAGTCTATGGGTTGATGTAAGATTCAACAACGGCCGAGCTC
Source organism: Fusarium ramigenum (assembly GCA_013186855.1). NCBI lineage: Eukaryota > Fungi > Ascomycota > Sordariomycetes > Hypocreales > Nectriaceae > Fusarium > Fusarium ramigenum. The sequence goes on along the minus strand of JAAOAT010000084.1, from coordinate 42,535 downwards.
CCGCGCTCTAGTTTGGGCTGTACATTGACCAAGCACCAAAGCAGGGGAGTGTATTGGGTTGGCTGGGCAAAGGTAGTAATACATTTGTGACAATCAGAGTGATAACACGTAACAGCGAATATGTGATTCTTCCCACTATTATCCACTCCAGGCGATGCCACATAGAAATAAAGCGAAGCCATTTACCATGAGTTACTATAGAGCTGCCAGACACACCCATTCTCCCCTAAGTCCTCCCACGATTCAAATTCGTGCCCCAAGTCCGTTTCCTCCATTCCTTCCCGCAGAAGCGCCCTTACGCAGGTTGGTTCATGGACGCAGGTCTTCACGTATTTGCCGCAGTGAAGGCATTTGGCTACTAACCCGCGATTCTTCCTACTGTTGTTGACCAAAGGGGATTCGATGGCGATGTGAGTCGCCTCCAAGCACTTCGGCATGCTGCACAGATGGGACATATGCTGACTCTAGTCAGCGTGGAGACCAGCCGACCAGGCCAAGACTTGGTGTAGCAGGGCAAATTTGTTGGCGCCGTTTTCGGACACCTGGACGTAACCGTCGCCTTTATTCGGGGCTTTGGTCGAAACCCGGCAGAAGCCGTCCTGAGAAGAAGCATTGACGATTTTATCTTCAATTTTCCTTGCCGACCGCGTCGGCGACGACTCGAAACGACGGCGCATTGCTGCGCGAGCCTATCGAACCGCCTATCAGCGTTCGTTCAAGCTTCGAATTACCAGCTCGAGGAGGTAAAGTTAGTAGGATGGGGGACACAATAGAGACTCACCTCTTGCGGCGTTAACTTGACCTCCCGTCTACGCGGGGGACTCCGGCGCTTCTTTCAAGCGTCGGGGTGCAGGGGGCCCTGGACGCGAGGTATGGGCTGATGAAGTTCCCCTCTCCTGGGTTTTGACGGTGATCGTGGCTCCAGTGTCTATATTAAGGTATATCAGTAATGAAGTCTCTTTATAGATAAAGTCTGAACGCACGGATTGTATGGATTAAGCATCTCATAAATTGAATGTGTATGTGGTATGAAGAGACGAGGATGTACCTGCAACACGAAGACTTGGTTTTGTTTGGCAGGCTGAGGTTTGGCAAGAGCGGAGGGTCTTGGTACCTAGGCAATGCATATCATGCGCTGGCAGTTCTCGTAGAGCTTGCAACGTCTCAGCAACCTCAGGTTTGGAGATAGGGACAATGCTGTTGAAGATATAGCCATAGAGACGAGTTATGGCATCGAGAGATCTAGAGATAATGTCATCAAGGCCAGAAACAAACCTCGGAATGGATCGCAAATGAGGCTCAACTCGGCCAGGGTCAATGCGCTACCTGTGAGGTCACGAGACTGGAGCCTTACAGTACATGATGCCTCGAGGAGACTGTGCGGACCACTACATGAGAGAAGTACCTGCTCGACTTTCTACGAAACCACACATTCAAGGCCAAAGATCTCATCGCCTCTATGCTTCAAGCAGGACCATAAAATCGCCTAACAGCCAAAGAGATCCTGCAACAGGGTCACTGGAAGGCTCCCCTGATTCTGGCCCAAGCGGCTTGTTGCTCTTCCGTTTTTTCACCTTGACTGGCTTGAGGCTGTGGGAGAACTAACCATCACTAGCATCAAGACTGCATCTTTCATCAAACTTATTCTATTGAGCTGATGATTCGTGTATCTAGAATAACTCCTTCGCTTGATTCTTTCATCATATTCCGCATTACTATGGCTATTTCTGGAACTGTCCGATCTGCAGCACTCCGACCATTCACGCTTCGCTCCATACCTGTTCAACCATGTCTTACCAGGAACCTCCATGCTAGAAGACGCCAACGATGACCTTTCTTCTTAGCTTCAGAGTAGGACTTTAAACTCCTGGAGGAGCTGTTCTCTGGTTTTGGGCTCTAGAAGCCCGGTGCTGGTGCCCCTTTTCATGCTTGGAGGTGGTAGACCAGTGACTGGATAGTCACCAAAGTTTCCAATTGAGAGCTTCTTGTTCAGGGCATGCTTGTTGTTGCCAGGTCACACCATAGCCTTATGCTTCAAGTGCAGGGAATGTGTTAATTTAAATGAACCATTCTCTGGCGTGTCTTCTCCTTCTATCTTCGATCGCAGTGGAGGGGTTCATCTTAAGGTTGTGCACATGGATTGGCATCGCGGCGGTTGAACATTTCTTGCTTGAGTTGTTGCCTTTGCTGACGGGGGTCGCCCAGTTATTGGTGTGGCAGGCCGTCGGCTGCGGGATATTTCCTAATAGGAAGCTATTCTGTGGAAGCCGTTCGTTTTGAAGTCACCAGGTCGTCGCTAGTCTTTGTTGTTGTTCTTTGCGCCCATCTAAGGGAGGTTGCTAGCTATCTAGCTATACAGAAGGCTTTTCCGCTGTCGGACTGGAGGGATACTTGAATACTACCTTACTCATCTTCATCCTGATTGGGTACGGATAGGCACATGCACACTTTTCCAGACCGCCAAATTTCACCTTGAGACAAGATACTCAACCCTTCGCCGTACTCCTAGCATTGACTTACTTAAAATCCTGCATTGAACTACTCTGCCTGTATTGATACCTCAGGATCTCGTCGGGATTTTACTTCATGACGAGCCTGCTGCTATTTTAGGTGAGACCACAACTCTTCAAGTACAGGAACCATACAACTCATGCTTACCATTCAACCTTTCGACATACCTCTAGCATTGACGAGGAAAGGTGTCATATCTTACAGCAAACGCCTTCAATGGCATAAGTTTTCAATCGCGTCAAGGTTGAAACACATCGGCAACTTTCTTACTGTTAGATGTTACGATCGAAGCTAGGTAAAAGCTAAGGGAAACGCGCGCAGCGACGATACAGGAACTGGAACAAGTCGCCGGCACATAATAGAAAGGCTTCCACGGCCAGTCAGCTTGATAACAACTTGGACGATGGGCTCGGGGATGAGCCATGTTTCGTGTATCAACAGGAGTAGCATGACGCTGGAGTAAATTGGGTACCTGTATGTGTATGCAAGGAGGCTGAGACCAGATGCATCTCACAACAGTATTGTCACCAATCCTGAGTCCATATATCAACACGCTGCACCCTCTATTCCATTGAATACCATTACAAGCCGTAGATGTTGATTCTGAGCAATGATTTATCAAACCTAGCAAAGCTAACACAACTTGCCATACCTCTCATTCTCCAAAGCAACCATGGAACATGACCTCTGCAAAAGTCTGGCAACAAAAGAGAGTCTAGTCGAGTTCCATCACTCTACACCGCGCAGCGGAAAGGAGATGTGGTTGTGAAACTCATCCCACTTGATAGAGAACAAGCCCTTGAAGTTGCCATCCCGAAGAATCTTGCAGTCCTCCTTGTGTCCGTTTTCCTTCCATCCGCGAAGCTGACACTCCTGGCTGCAGTACCAAAAGGAACCACACTTGGCGCACTTCATCAGTTTGGCCGCCTTCTTGTTGCATCCATGGCAGGTTCTCATCCCGTCGGTGAGGGTAGCGTGAGTTTGAATTTTGTCGCTGAGCTGCATCATGTTGCCGAGGGAGATGGGGAAAATCTGCATGAGAATTAGTATGAGAAGACTCAGAGAGAGAGAACACAAACCTTGAGGTACTGGAGATCCTCATGCCGGATGCCGATGGTCATGTCGGGGAAGAGATGCTTGGCAGCATAGAAGATCACGACAGTGTTTCCGACCTGAAGGTTCGAGGGACCAAGCTCAACACCACGAGCTTCAGTGTAGATAGCGAGCGGAATCTCAAGACCATCGCGGTCCTTGACGGTGAGTCTAACGCGGAAAAGGATGTCGACCTCCACGATCTCGCCGATGAAGACCCAGTGCTTGCGAGGCTCCCAGAAACCGTTGTCTCGCTGGCGGTAGTAGCCCTCGTCGAGTTGATTGTCCCAGGCGAGGTCATCGAATCTAGGGAAGTGCTTTTTGTCTCGCAGATTCGCGAGTTGGGTGTTGTTGGAAGCCATAATGCCTGGTAGCCAGGGATGGCTTGTTGTCACTCGTCGATATCCTGGAGCAGACTTGAGATAATAAGAAAAGATTTGGGAGAGTTGGAGAGGAGGAGTGGGGGATGGAGGAGTGGGAACTAGGAAGAATCTATGGCAAGGTGGTGGGACCGCGGGCTGTTTAGACACGGCTGGGTGCAGCGTTTGTCGGCCCCCTGCAGTGCAATAAACAAACACACAGCTTGGGTCTCTCCTTGTACTGAAGGGCCTCTAACGGGCAAGAGTGCTCCCAACTCTGACTGGTAACCGGCTTGCCAACCTCTGATTTAATGACTATACGTTGTCATGTTTATATGAGATTCTTCTCTGTGGTTGACTACATCCATTTAGTGGTAAGGACTGCTGGCATGATAGCGCAGGAAACAGAGCTTCCCTATCAGTAACTGAAATGTAGTAAGAGTGATTTGTATTCATAGAGATCATGATATTACTGACAGAGTTGGCAACTCACGCCATCAAGCCGGTCTACACCAGTGTTGGGACCAGCATCGCATGGTTGGTATAACAAATAGGGAAAACCGACAAAAGGATAACTCTTCCACTTCAAGACATCGAACCTCGGGCCTCTTTGCAGCAATGAAGAACCCTCCGGAGAGAGCCCTAAAGTCAGGAGTGCAAAGCGCGATGCGGCTGGGCTAAAGCGAATGTCACAATGTTGATAATGAGATGTGTGTCTTTGCTTCACGTAGGGAAGTTAGAATAGTATTTTGAACAATATATAGCGATGTAAGAAAGAGTAAGAAACGGCAAAAATGTAACTCTTCCACTCCCCAGATTCGAACCGAGAACCTTTCGCATTGAGGAGGTGACTCCCGGAGAAGTCCCTTAAGGGTGAAAACGCGAAATGTGCGACCATTACACCAGAGCGGATTTCTGATTATTGATAATGAGATGTGTATTTTTGGTTTATGAGGATGAACGAGGGCTACTTATGATTAGAAAAGCGACATAGTTCCACACACCTCTTTCAGCTGCTCCAAGTCATACTCTTTCTATACGCAAGCACTGTAACCATCCTCCCAGTAAGGAGATTTCCTCTAGGTATATACACTGATGACATGAGAGTTTGCTAAGTTTGGAAAGTTTGGCAAGTAACCGGCTTACCAGTCAGTCTATGGTTTGAATGTCCATATACATTGTGACGCTTATATGCGGTTCTCCGGTGTTTTTTTATTGCTTCTATTTGCTAGTAAGGACTACTGGCATAATAGCGCAGACAACAGAGCTTCTGTCTGGAGTCATTCGGTACTTTTGTTAGAAATCCACAATATCTAAATAAGTATAAATACAAAAAGAATATGGATAGCAAACAGCTTCCACTACTGTGGTCCGATTTTAGATTGCTCCTGTCTCGTCATCCCCCCACATTCTTTGATCCAGGTTCTCTCTGCCAGAATAAGCTCACGGCCACAAGTCTCAACTGCAAATAACACTTCCTTCTGCGCTTCGCACATCTTGGCATATGTTCCATCTTCCTTAACAAGGTCTTCATGGCTCCCACTCTCGATAACCATTCCGTTGCGAAAAGCGAAAATGCGACTTGATTCCCTAATGGTGGATAGGCGGTGGGCAACAGCTACGGCGATTCTATTATTTGTTGTCGCTGCGTCTAATAAGGCTGCTTGGACGACACGTTCAGATTCAATATCGAGTGTACTACAGTATCACAGGACAACTGTAGTTGGGGATAAGAGAGCCGACTGAGCATTCTCTGGTCAGCATCATTGGTTTGTATAGTTATTGGCGTTCCTCCTGCCTTCCAATAGCCAATCTTTTGTTGTCACCGGCCCCCATCGAATGATGATCCGATGACTCCCTACCGCTGAACGGAAGTCATGGCTCCCTGGCGCTACATTGAGGGTCTGTCGGGCTCCGGAGACCCGGACGGCCGACCAAAGACGGTGATGTCGAGAGACCTTGTGCCCATCAGCGAAAGTAAAGGAGTCCATGGAGTTGGTTCTCTCAGTTAAGAGTCAAGTCTCCTCTGTAGTGGCGATGCGCTAAGGAGTTGTCTTCGGCCACCGGAGACCCGGCCCCTGGCTCTGTCGACGCAAAACCTCACATAGTGGGCCGGGTTGATATGTTAAAACACGGCGATGACTATTCCGGCAGAAGATATCTACCTGCTAGTCTAGACCCTAGTTCGGAAGTCCCGAGAGGTGTTTGGTCGCTTTTCTGTTAGCTGGTTTGATCTACTTAATGTCTAGTACATCTCCTGACCAAGGTCCTATCAGTTCAACAAACACCACAACAATAATCCCATCCAGATTTCGTCAATAGCTAACATGGGATTCAAAGTCATCATAGTCGGAGGCAGCGTATCGGGCCTGTCTTTCGCCAACATGCTCGAGAAGTTCAACATCGAATATGTACTCCTCGAGGCACATCCAACGATCGCCCCCCAGCTTGGAGCGAGCATGGGTCTTCTCCCTGGTGGCTTACACATCCTCGACCAGCTCGGCTGCTACGACCGCGTGCGGGAAATAGTCGGAGACTGTTGTTATTACCAACGAAGCCTTCGTCTCTTCAATGGCAAGAAATTGAACAAGAAGAAGCCCAAAACCTTTTCTGAGCAGTTAGAGGACAGGTATGTCCTTGGAATTGAGAACTAGTTGAATACGCTGACCCAAGTGTTTCAGAACCGGATATCCCCAGATCTTCATCGATCGGCAGATGCTCCTTCAGATTCTTTTCGACAACATTCAGTCCAAGGATAGAGTGATGACGCGGAAGCGCGTTGTGCGCGTCGAAACAGCCGAGAACCACGTCTGCGTCCATACTCAAGACGGCTGTACTTATACTGGAGATATCGTTGTCGGTGCTGATGGGGTCCATAGCGCTGTCAGAAAGGAGCTGTGGCGAAACGGCGTCGAATCAGATCCAGGCTCATTCCGGCCAGACGAGGATAAAGGTTGGCGATCCCGAATTTATTAGCAATGTTGTTGTGAACTAACCAGTGGCTTTTCTTCTTTAGCGCTTGCGGCCGACTCAAAATGTATCTTTGGCATTTCCAAACGGCCAAAGTCCCTACCTACTTCTGCTTTGCAAATCAACTCATTCTTTGACGGTCACAACTACGTGATGCTCTCAGCACCAGGGGATCGACTCTATTGGTTTATGTTCCAGGATATGGACAGAACTACTGGCAGTGAGATTCCTACGTGTGTGAGGCGCGTGATGTAAGCCATCAGCTGTGGGGACTATCAACTCACAATAACACTCTTGTGAGATTCCTACATTCATGACCGAGGACGAAGTCAATCTCGCAAGAAAACACTTTGATGATCAAGTCACAGCGTGCACGACCTTTGGGGATGTGTATGAAAATCGATTGCAAACGGCACTCGTCTCTCTGGAGGAGCACGTTTTTGCTCGGTGGTATTTCCGGAGAATCATCACCATTGGAGACGCAGCTCACAAGGTCTGAGACATCAGCATCAGCTCAGGTCATGCAAATAGCTAACGTGTGCGTACAGGTTCACCCCAATACTGCCCAAGGCGGCAACGGAGCTATCGAAACGTCGGCAGTTCTTCTAAACACTCTCTTACGGCGATTAGACGACACATCGAAACTGTATGAGCAGGATATAGAGGACGTTTTCGCAGAAGTTCAAACCAAACGTTTTGCCCGCGCCGCGAATGCTCTCGAACAAGGCCGCCACACATCATCAATCTCGACGCGCGATACGTTCGCCTCAAGACTCTTCGTACACTATTTATTGCCCTGGTTTGGGGATCGTATAATTATGTGGCTCGCCGTCAAGCATGCCGAGACTGGCCCTGTGCTCGAGCGGCTGCCTATTCCTAATCGGCATGGCGTCACTTTGAAGCACGGTGGTGCTGTTGAGAGACCCCGGAGCCTAAAGGTCCCGTGGGAGCTCGGAGCCTTTGGAGCAACGGTTTGTGCAATGCTTTTTTACTTTACTAGAGGATCGGATTGGATGAGCTCTTTTGCGACATTGTTTAGAGGCTATCGAAGCTGTCTGTAAGCCATTAAGGATGAATGCTCTTTTTCTTAGACTTTTCCTAGATATTAGATCAGATCAGATGAGACCCAATTAGATTTACTCTTTATGCTGTTTGCATGATCAACTAGTGTCCAAGAGACACTTTGAAACTAATTGTAGCAACCTTTACTAGAACAGCTTTCGATGCGAGCATCCTAGATACTGACTCTGAGGTTGGAACTTACTATCTCAGTTTGTCTGTTCTACAAGATGACATATAAGCCCTTAAAGTCTTGTATTAATAACAGGCAAGCCCATGAGAAGAACGCTCTAATGAACCCTACAGTGCTGGTATAGTTATTCCTTATCTATATCATGCTATCTAGCTTGCAGGTGAAAAGCGATCAGGGAAAGTCCCAAAAGACTGCATCAGAGCTTCATTACTATAGAACCACTCTTCCAGCTGTGCTACATGCCCTGTGCGAATCATTGGGTTCATCAACATGGGCCCGGTGGTCACTGTATCTCCACCGCTTGTGGCATCGAGGTCGTGGTCAAATCCCAGCCCTTGCTGCTGGTTACCATCGGCCCCCAACGAGGTTTGCATGCCCAGTAACTTGAGATACGTGTCCATTTCTTCAGTATCCTGTGGGCGGATGTTACGCGAGGCTGAGAGCTCAACATAGCGAGTGGCAACGTTGTAGAGGGTCTGGAATAGTCGATGCAACTTGGTTGCAGCGCTCGAGGCAGCGGCGGCAGGTTGGATAGAAGCGACAAAGGTGTGGAGGCGGTTGAGGTCTTCCTTGTCTTGGGTTTCAATTACCTGGCAGAAAATGACGATAAAGGGAATGAATGGAGCGAAGAGAAGAGTCCTGCTTCTGTTAATATTCCGAACTGGAGCTTAGTCGAGTCAGTGACACCCACCAATGAACATAGGTTGGGAGTAAGTCCTGACTGCTCCTTTCAATGATTTCTAGGCAATCATGATGCCTGTGGAGAGTAGCTCTAGCAGCTTCGACGCAATTGGGACTGAACGTTGTTAGAGCCCCAGTCTGTTGTGGAGCGGCTCGATAGACGAGAGTGAGCAGTGACAGTCGAAGGATATCGTCTGAGACGGCAAAGAAATCCATCAAGCCCTTGCCAGGATTATCTTTAGAGATCTGGATCCAATCCTTCTAAGATTAATAGATCAGACGGATGGTGTAGTTGCGGTATGGGCTCTGTATACTTGCATGAGTTTCTTTCGTGGCCTGCTCCAACATGTGTAGATCGTTCACAAGAAGCTGAACCCGAGTATGTCTGACGTGATCAGGCTGGGTAATAGCTTCAGGGCAATACAGAAGCTTGTAGATATTGCCCTGACAGCGCGCAGCTTCAATCCAGAGTACGAAATACGCCATGACTGGTTCCTGATGGGGATCACTGATTGCTGGTCGGTGTGTTGTGAGATCCCAGTCAGGAATTGTGGATGCTCGACCAAGGCGAAGGCACAGACTCTTATCGAGGAAGTAGTTAGTCCAGAACAGAAACTTCCTAAACTTCGCGTAATCGCTGTTATCTGTATCGGGGATTCTGTGATAGCCCAGCGTCTGGCACACCTCTGAGGCCTTGCTGGACAATGCCCAGGAGAGATATGGTTTTGAGAGCTCAATCGCGTGCCAAGCCTATTGTCTGGTCAGGATAGATGCTGACTTTGATTTTGGTGTCAAATTACGCCAAACAGCAGAGCCGTTATAGCCTCTGGTGTTGCCGGCAGATGAAGTGGCAGCTCATAAAGTGCAGTCTCAAGGTTCTCGCGGCACATACGGGCATATCCTAGGCAAGTGTCCCTTTGGCCTGAAGAGACATGATAGCTATAGTCTGAGAAGAGAGAATAAAAGCCAGCGTTGGTAATGATGAATTCCATCTCGGAGAAAGTATCGGAGAAGTAAACCTGGAGGCAAATATCGGAGAAGTCTCGCATGAGCATGAACTCGTATATGAAGCCTGTTCCTGCCAGCTTCTGACCTGTTGATGGCTTATTAGACCATAGTGGTACAGTAGAAAACGGATCATGGCACCTACTTTTGGCAATTCGAATCAGCTCAACTGCTTTTTCAATAGGAGGCAGCTCATAACCCGATGGGCGTGGGCGTTGGCTCGGTAGGGAGTGAGGGTACGCCATTTCACTAGCGAACGTTTGCTCTTTCAGTGTTCCAACGACGTGTGACAGTGCGTCCAGTGTGTTTCTCATGTCTGGACCAAAACCTGGGCTGGGCTCGGCGCTTGCGACTTGATGCATCAAGTTGCTAGCAAACGCAGAGTGGGCGGCTAATGAGGACTCTCCTGCGACACCTAACACCGCAGAAGGCGTTTGCTTGATATTCTGGCTCGATGGACTTGAAGTAACTGTCGATACGTGCGCAGCTCGTGTCGGTAAAGCGGCACAACATCGACTGGGTTGTTCATTTTTGAGATCATGGAGTAGGCCAAGGACTTGGTCCATGCGACGATCGAGCTGGTCGATTTTCTTCTCACTGAATGAAATATGATGCTGTCAGATACTCAAGAGTAGAAGGTATTGATTAGAGATAGCATGAGATTTTAAAGTGACGTACTACTGTGGAGTGACTAGGATGCGGTTGCGTTTCTCCCTAGGTTTCTTTTCGGTAACGACACATTCGAGTTTGGTGTTAATGCAGTGAGAGCATGGGTACTGCCTATCACAGCGGATCTATCATGCAGACTGTAAGCGCTGAGTGTCCGGGGATAGCCTTTAGAAAGCACTGGAGCTAGGGTATGGCCTGAATGAGGCAGAGAGGTGCTGTCTGCATACCTTGCGAACGCGGCAGTTCTCGCACTATGAAGAAGTCAGCTTCGCCATCGGATGAATAGTCCAAGATCATGAGTTATGACAGTGTAGAACTAACTGCAGGTCGAATGTGGACGTTGGACCTTGGAGACGGGGCCGCTGGCGTGTCGTCTCCGTGAGCAGCTGTATCCGTGTCCATGAAGAATGGGAGGACAGGAGACCGGCGTGCAGGCGAGTGGTGGGGAACTGGGATCGCGGGCAGCGACAGGAAGCATGGAATTTGGGACCGTCAGAACGATGTTGGCCCAAATCCCGCGAGATGACAATGGCGAGTGTACGTTGCGGGCATCGGGGCCCGGAGATCCGGGTGCCGAGTAGCTTACATGAATATCCATATGCAATTGGTCCAGGTTCTATGAGTGGGCCCCTTGTGCATCTTCCTCTCAGGCTTCACTTTCTATCTCGATATAATAAATCTTAAGACAAGATGCAAAGGCGGGGCATCGCAAGAAGACGTCTCACTACTCCATGGATCAGATGTCCCCTTACGTCGTGCACCTTTCCCTTCAGACATTTGCCTCCTTTTCTCATGATTCTATTTAGTTAGGAAATGAATACATGATAGGTATAGATAATATATAGTTAAGTAGACAATGGATAACCACAGCTAAGAAAGAGGCATCGCACCGTACACCTCTTTCAACTGCTCCCAAGTAACGCTCTTTCCATAGATAAGCCCTGCTACCATCCTCCCAGCAAAGAGACTTCCTCTAGGTGAAGACATGTACTGGCGATAGGTAATCTCTGCACCTTTGGAAGCCATGTAGGTGGAAAGGGGCATGAGATTCGACTGCCCTGTAATATCCAGATCTGGGTTATCAAGAGGTGGCTTCCTTTCTTGCTCTTGCTCTATCTCCCTTATAGATTGCACAACAAGACTCTTGAAGTCGATCATGGGTTGATTCTCCTCATCTGACATCCCTGGAAAGGTGGCGAATTCTGGGCACACAGACAACTGCTCGAGAGGAGCAGCTTGCGCGCTACTCCAATCAATGATTCCAGTCAGATTGTACTGTTTGTCAAACAGCATATTGCCATAGTGTAGATCGAGATGACACAGAGGAAACGGGCCTCGGAGCCTATCCTCAATGATCATGTGGGCAAGGCCTGACTTCAGCACCCAGCATGCTGTTAACCATTCTGGGTCCTCTGGATGCAAGTCCATTGACTCCCGGTTTTCGGCTTGTCTCTGGTTGTAGAAATATTCAAACGACGTGTCCAGAGGACCTGGCGAAGCATGCCAATCCATGGCTATGACTTTAACGGGTTGATCAGCTCCGTCCCCACACCAGAGGCGGCCAATGCAGCTGAAGCTTAGGTTTTGGAGTTCCGTAAAGACGTTTGCGAGCTGCTTCGCTACTTTGGGGCGATGTTCGGAAGGTATAGCTTTAGCCAGGCCATTCGGAAGGGAGTGACCACGATGCTCCATAAACATGTATGGGTAGCCAAAGGGTTGGTCTGTAGACATCTTAAAGTCGAACACTCGAGGAATAGGGATGGTAGTGTGTTGTTGGATTATCCTCATTGTTGCAATCTCACTGAGCAATGCTGTTTTGTCGTTGTCGTTCAGTGTTTGATGAGAAACTCGAGCTACCCAGAAGACATTGTCCGAAAATGCAATTTCTAGGACAACATTGTTGAATCCGGATGTGAAACGCTTCAGATCGATGCTGCAAGAAACATCTCGAGACAAGCTTGGCTGATGCTTCCTCCGCGACTCCAAGGCGGAAGTCTCCAGAATTTCGAAGTTTGCTGAAGAGAACAAGAGCTGGATTCTCTTATATTTCTCTGAATCCGGTTTGAGACTGTCAAAGCCCTGCCAGGAGCTACTCGGTCTTTCCATCTTGTCTGTGTAGCTGAAAATGGTGGCTCAAGGAATAGTTGGCGAACTATACAGTTCAGAAGGAGTGAGAAGAGAGAGTGAAAGTGAGGGAAGGTCAGCGGAGAAGGCCAGGAGATAGATGTTGGTGCAAGGTTTAGAAAGTAGGCGATGTAAGGTAAGACAATTAAGTTTGTTAAGTTGGTGGAGGTAAGACTCTGGGCGGGTGCTTCGATGTTTTCATTGGCTGTCTTGACCTTCGGTAAGTGGACCCAGTAGTGATGTGCGGAGTACTGATATCTCAACGACCAACATGTCTACGAAGCAGTGAGTGATAAGCGGAACGCCGGCAACGATTGACGAATCTCAAATAAGTCATTAACGCCGACTTAGATATGCCTGGACTTAATACCACCATCAGCTCAGCGCTTCCGCAGCTCTCCCAAGCTTACCGGGCGTTGGTTGGCCTAAGGCGGTTCGTGCACTCGGTATCTTGCACACATTTGAGCAGAAGGTGGTGGTTAGTGGTTTCAGGGTAGCCATAGTGCTCGAAATAGAATTTGAAAAGCGGTTGACAAGGAAAAGAGACACATATGGACCAGTTGTTCACGTCCCTTAGACGCCCGTTGACATAGCCCGCCGCGATGCTAGACATATCACCAACAGTCCCACTAGAGGCGTTTCCAAGCAGGCAGCAGCCTCTATCTGTCACCATCTTGATTGGCCATCGTTTGCTATGTCTCACGGCTGAGGAGAGAGGAAGGGGACGAAAGAAGCAGCCACAAGAGTGATCGCGACCATATTTAGACAGAGGTCTATAGTTGGAAATCACAGAGCGCTTAGAGTCTGGCGAGCATGAGTATAAGAGAGACCCAAGTCTCCCATAATCAAAAACAAATACCAATACAACAAGACATCAAACTACTATCCACAACTTTGCCTCCTTTCTATCAATACGCAACTGCTTAAGCACCAACTTCTCAAATCACTTAACAATGGCTATGTCTGTCCAAACCACCAATGTCGTCAACCCTGCGAAGCCAACAACCTACCCACATTGCAATTCGTGTGGCTGGCAGGCAGATGACGACTTGAACTGCCGCAACGCCAATTGCGCTTATTATGGAACCCCCAACTGTTCCTAGTGAGTCTCTCTTGAAGTTGCTCCTGTTGCTTCTGTTGCTCATTATCTACAGAGAAACTAATCGTCAAACAGAATGCAATCTTAGCCTGACTAGAAGCTCTGCTTTCCTTACTGGTGTTGTGTTACAGCAGCAAGAGTGGAGAATTATGACCTCGCAAATCGTGGTAACTGTGATTCAGTTTGTTAAGCGACCCGTGTAATTTACTGGCTTATGTATCGCAAATGGGTCTTTGAGTGGGGCGGCATCTGGGGCAGGAGATTCATGAAGAGGCTGGTGTATTTGTTCCTTGTACTTGAATATGGGATGGGGGCGCAAGAGGAGAATGAGAAAAGGCCTCGAAGTTCTGACTTATAGTAATATAACTGGATCTTTGGGATAACGATTGACGGTTTATTTCACTGCAATGATTGAGGCCACACCATTGGCTGTCCCTATTACTGGGAGATGGCGACATGGCCGTCCATTCATTCAGTAGGCTGAGGCTTTGCGGACTTTTGCATTTTCTATTATCTTCCTTATGCGCAAGAAGTGAGGTTTCGTTAGACGACTGGTTGGGGACCGTATAGGTAACATCGAGATTAATGCCGCTGATGGACCGCCTTGGTGCTGCTGTATCAAGAAGAGTAGTCTAGATCCTGTCATCGTTCACTTTACAGAGTACCCAGACTACCTAGGGGAGGAAAGAAAACATAAGACCTTGATCCTAAATGACAAAAAGATTTAGGTAAAATAGCCTAAGATTAGGATGACTTTTGATGAGTTTATTCTGACACTGCATCTTAAGGTTCGGCCAGAGAACGGCTTTGGCTGGGGTGTTGTCATCTGCAGACGCGTCATTCCCCGCATCGCGCGATGTGGAGATACCTTGCTGCATCAACCAATCAAGTGGGATCCCTCTGATTCTGCTTGCAATGTCCCATCGCGCGTCGCAGCAACTTACTGCAACTCATAGTCTATTGCCTGGCTTTTGCGATGTCACTCCTACGCTTGCCCCCAGAGACTTTGAAACAGATCTTTGACCAACTGGGATCCTCTTTCTTTCACGAGGATTTGGGCCGCCTCACAGTCTGCAAAAAGTGGTTCGATTTCGCTCTTCCTGAATGCCTCAAATGCATCACCCTTTCCCAGGAGACCCTCCGAAGTCTAGTCATCTCGCCAACTTCAGCAAAGCCTTTGACGCTTGAGAAAAGTTTAGAAACACTGAATCTCAATCTCGGGGTGTACCAAGACAGCAGCATCCCACCGCTCTCTCCTTGGGAGGCTCTCGGTATCGCTCCAAACAACGCTCCTAGGGACAAGTCGGTCGACACGTGGATCAAGGCCCTAGATGATGACCTAGCTCATCTTTCAGTTGTCGTCCAGAAATCTCATAGGTTGCGTGTGTTACGCATCTCGGCCAGGCTTTCTCTCTTATCAAACCCTGTCTCCTACCCAGAGAATTACCTGTCACTATCAACAATGCGAGCTTTTCTTTCGGTGAAAAGTCTGAGCGTCTTGGTACTGGATCTACCTGGCACCTCTTTGGATTCATCAGAACACCAAGGGGATGAATGTCACATTTGCCCGTCCATCGCTGCGCTTCTTCCCACTCTTAGAACCCTTCACTTGCGAATGCGCACTATCTGCCCCGACGTACTGAAAGTTCAAGATCCCGACAGTACATTGAGATTAGGCACGGTGATCATCAACTTCGGTCTGCTAACAGGCCAGCTGAGCATGGCAGCAGCGACTCACTCTCAACCTTGCGATTCCTATGGCGGCGGACTGATCCAGCTAAGAGTGGACATGCAAGAACAGGCGGAAGCTCTCGTAACCCGAATGGTATCACCCAAAACCGTGAGAATCCTGACTCAAACCCTTCCGCAGTTTAATACATTCTCGCTAGATGTCTTGACTGGCAAGATGATGAAACTGGGCGACGATGCGGCATGGGATGAGGATGGCAAAACTGTTCAAGAGGAGTCAGAGCCAGAGTCCGAAATTTCAGACGTGGAATTTGATGGTCTCTTAGGTGACTGATCGGTTCAAGCAGCCAACTTGAGATCAGCTTCTCTTGTTGACTTGGCTTGCCATGCATGCGGGTTGGTATTATCACCTATCTACACCCCCAACCTTAGGTGCTTTTCTTCGGCTGATAGAGTCTATCAATCTATTCATCTAGAGACTAGACTACACGATGGTGACCGGGCTTAGGTCCTTGACATCCAAGTCCTCTAAAGCTTCTCCATGCATGATCCCATGAACATATGCTTCTCCTACCAACTTGTACCGCCCATCGCCCGTTGGTCGTAGCAAGCAAGGAACGCGGCATCCTTCCAAGATCCATACTTCATCACCTGCGCGTGTAGACAGCAAGCCCCATCCTAAGCGCCTCTTGGCTGTTACAAAGAGGCCGCGACCTTTGGCTGTCTTGAACACATCCTCTTTGACGACGAGACGATAGGGTTTCGGGCTAAGAAACCTGAGCGTACGGATATGAAGGTTGAGTTTATAAAAAATGAAATTCTGCCATTTGCGTTCATCAACTGCATTTTCCCGTCGAGATAAAATCACAGACCTCGCCCCCGCGAAATGCTTGGGATTCCGGGTATCAGTTGTACCGTACGGTAGGACGCCTTTCAAAATTTGCAGATCTGTAAATTTTTTCATGACATTGTCCGTTCGAACTTTCCATTCTTCCACGTTCGTTGAATATAGGGTGCCTTCGCATATTAACTTAAACATCTCGATATACAAAGAGTCTTCCATTTCTTGGATTAGCTCCTTGCCACAACGTTCTTCGGCAGGATATCGATTATTACCAATGTCTTTCATCATTGTCCTCCAGAAGACCTCTGTTCTGGACTGGTAGCGAGCTGCCAGTTCTGGGCTTGCCGCGTGTTGAACGGCGGTTGACAGAAGAGGTGTGTATATCTTTGCGTACTGCTTGTCTCTGTATGAAAGGTCTGCCGACGGCGGTCCGATCGCGGAGCTTTCCGGCAGCAAAGCCATCATTTCAACGACTTCGTTTGTTGCGACATAGACATAGGTTCTTCGAAACGTCCGGTAAGCAAACTCCGGACGAGCATGGTAATGCCGTTCACTAATCACCTGGCCTTTCCATAGACGTACCGTGTCAACTCGAGAACCACGAAGTTCTATGCAATTCGATGGCAAATATCGAATATGGTTTGTGGGGGCTCTAGGACCAGCTGCGAACATCCAACCCCTAATGACCAGCGGATTATGACCAATGTATACACTAAAGTCGGGGACCCATGACGGCAGAGACTTGATTCTCCGTAGGCTCTCATCTTCCCTTTGAGAAAAACAGTCCAGATTGAAACCGTTGGACGACACGATGAGTTTGGTGGTGTCGATGTATACATCCTCAACGCTTTTGGAATAATCTGGTGTGAGTTGGGGCCCTTTCTGATTTGCGTCATTCTCGGTGATGCCGATAAAAGCATAGACCTTGTCTCTAGGGTCCGTAGCTTCGCAGGCTCGGAACATTCTAGTAACGGTGTCTATGGGAAGTGGTTGTTTCCAGTGCTCATCACGTGAATCGAAACTCCTGGTACTTAGACTGGAGGTGACCTGTTTTAGTCTTTTGAAAAAGCTCGGAGTGGCCACACTTGACGGGTATTCGCGTTTCACAGTAAGAGTTAACTTTTGAAACCAACCAGAGTTACCGAGAAATTCCATGAACGTTGATAAGTCATGGAAAGGGCAACCGTGTACCCCATAAAGCGCATTTGACATAGGGGCTAAAATGGCTTCCTGTATAATCCATGACCTCTTGAACCAGCCTCGATTGAAGAAATCAAGCAATCCGCAAGCTTTCTCTAGACTGATTGGCCGAATACCCTGGAGTTCACAGGCCCGTTGATCCGTGATGTCAAAGGACTTGTACCTGAAACCAATAGAGTCATCTAGTAGTGGCATAACGGAGCGATAGACACAATGTAGGCTCGAGATGTCTTTATGATAGCCCCCAAGCCATATCTGAACAGCGGCACATTGACGATAGATTTGACCCATGAGCTGGACCTGTGAGCTCTTTTCAGCAGTATCGGCCTGGTTGATGCAAATCTGATCAACCCAAAGGTATTCCGACACATTTAAGAATGGTACAGATGTTGATTTATCTGGCCATCTCGCTAGATGGAACCGAATGGCTATGAGAGAAGTGTGCAAGTTTGTTGTAACTTTCACTCTCTGGCCGTTACAAGTTATACCGAATGGTGTAGTTGCCCAGCCATCTGGGCCCGTTGGGTCTGAGCTGCTCGACTCACGACCTAGCGGATTACCCCAAGTATATGAAAGTGCATCGTATTTGGGCCGGTCATTGAGATCTTTGACCACTAGTGAACAAGTGATAGGTCGGAATAAGTCCATGTCATCTTTGATACTAGGGAGGCGATGTATTTTCAGAAGACGAATAGACGTAGGAGTTGGGAGTTTCTCGTATTTCAGTGGAGGTAGATACGTAGTATATGTATGTGCCTTTGGCGGCTCAATGAGATCTATCTGAAGATGCTCCATGATGTCGGTGGCGATTGTAGACAATATGGTAAAGAGAGTCGCGGACAAGGAGAGGTCATTGCATTATATAGTTGGAAATATGGCTGCCTAAGCAAGTGAATGGAGTCCGAACAAATTCAGAAGTCACAGAAAGCAAACATGAAGAAGAGCTTTCTTCTGTTGTTTGTTATAGGTCGAGATACTAAAAAGTCAATGGCTAGTGATTAAAACAGTTACCAACATCTCTGTCTATCTAATCATACATGATATGCAAGTAAATACCAAGGAGGGTAATAGGTACATTGAGCTTTCTAGACATCAATTTCTTTTACTTGGATGAGAAATCCGTATGCCCAAACAACAAATAGGATCCAAAGTCTTTGAGATCTCTCAGCCTGGGAATCTGTGAGTTTCACGTGTGTGGAAGATATGGCATTGGTGCCTGGACTGCATAAGTTGATTTTGCTTCTCATGTTGGTCTGGTCAATAGTACTGAGTAGTGACAAACGCAAACCCGCAAGACACTCATCGACAACAGCATTAAGGAAACCGAAATGGTATTCTAGAGGGTTTCTTTACTCTCTTCTGCAAACAGTATAATTAGATGTAAATCAGTAAAAAGCCCGACGGCATAGCGATTGACAAGAAATTTGAAAACCGTTTTTCACTTGACAAACTCGCAGCTATGAATGGCTTAGAAAATGAGAATATTTCCCTACCGTGATTGCTTGATTGTATTGGATGTGCTATAGGTTAAGACAAATTTCATTAGCCATTAGATTCATGTACTGACAATAAATAATATCACAAGCAAGGCAAACCTCCGAAGGACGTGACTGTATTCAATTCGAGGTATTGCCCGACTACAAGATTGGCGCAAAAGCAATACATGATCAATCCTTGCGCTCGAATAAACAGCAATATTTGTCTATAATCATCAGCGCTTTGACGACTATCTCCTTCGCTTCTTCTTTATCCCGGTCTCCTTGCTGCAACGTCGACGGCAACGGCGGCAAACCCGCTTGAATACGAACCCTAGTGAATTTTCGGATTCAACCCCTTGTCGAGAGTAAAAGGGGCGCGGCAGCTAGACCCAAAACCGATTGGACCATCTCTGGGCGGGAGAGATTCTTTCGAGATACGCTGTCGCCGATCGAATAGCATTCCCGTTTCATAACGAGGCTGCAGTTACATTGGGAGATGCGACGTGTTGAGTCAGAACAAAGGGGCTTCTTGTTTTTATAGGAGCGAAGCGAGTTGGAGTCCGAAAGAGGAGTAGTTGGAGTCTTATCCCTGTATTCTCCGACGGAGACTAGGAGGAGGGTTGCACTATGGAATTGGAGACGATGTGAGAATTTGCCGATGTTACGAGTCAAACTCTATCTACTGGATAAGTATGTTTCTTTGTTATGCTATTCGAGTCAGTGTAAATAAGTTTTGCCGAGATCTTTTCCGACAGTTATTTTGCACGCAGATATTGTCATGTTCATCTATAAACTTTACAACGGTTCGATATATCTAGGCCAGAACGAAGGCATCGAATCCATGAGTTATTGAAATACCCAAATTACCTATTAAAAACTAGACAAGCCTGTTGTGGATTTCACAGTCCAAGCTCTGCCCTAATGTTTCGAGACGAAGAAATATGCATTCATAACAAGAAAGCCCACATAACCAAGCATCAACCAAAGCGAACCGCTCTCCCCGTCTCCATAAGCATCCACAACGTTCATTTCAAGACTCCATTTTCCAAACTCTAATTCAAATACCGATGAAAGGCAGGACACATCCTTTCGGAGGGACAGTCTCTGTTTGAAGATGATCGTCGATATAGAATTAATCCGATTGGTTCGTCAGAAATAGTAGCTGTAGATCTAGTCTCGTTAATGACTCGTAGTGCCCGTCGGGTTTCAGCGGACCAACGGTAGATGCGCAAATTAAAAGCAGAGCAGCCTTGTTTTAGTTTGAGCTGACGACACCCGATGTGGAGTAGTGAGAAGATGTACAGAGTTTGGATGCCGTTGAATTTGCACAGACAATGGATCGTAGTGGCTGTTGGTTCTGGAAGATGTCGTATCTATCTTGAGCTTCCAGACATCTTTCGGAACAGCGTCCTCAAGAAGCAAATCCTCAAATTTCATATCACCGTTCTCGTATGCTCCACGATGCAACCGGATGCCCCATCTTCCGTGAGGTCCTCCCAGATGAATCCTTGGAGAAGCCCAACTAGCGCCAGGGGCATTTACATACAATTTCACCACTCGGGGAACGAGTAGCCCACAAAATGATCAGCACCGAAATCCCATATCCTTGAAAAAAGCAGGGCAAGGAAATGCCGTTCACCGCTGGCAACCGATGACCCGTGTTCTCAGCTGCTGCCCAGTTATATAGACAGCGAATAACAGCAAAGTCATATGCCGATGCTTAGTATAACGCCCCGCCGTTAGATCTGCGCGGAACATATCTCGCCCTAGTTTAGTTCTTATCTCACAAGTCTAGTTCATAACGGTCCAAAACATCTGTGGATTTCACTAATGCACGTACATGTCGATCCTGGGCCGCGGGAGCAGAGGTCGTATATCATAGCACGATCCCTTCAGCGGGCGGTTCGCTAATCTATTTGATGCGCCTCTTTTATTTCTCTTCTTTTGTAGTTTTTGGCTTCTGCATCTTGACGACTTGTCCATTACAAGATGGAGACGACCCCGAGGGAATCGAAGCAGATTGATTTGTGGATTTCTGAGTTCGTCACGTTTGGGGCTGCGACGGTTTTTATCGGGTTACGGTTGTTGAGTCGACGACTTACGAGGATTGAGTTTTGGTGGGATGATTGGTTTGCGATTGGTTGCTACGTAAGTCAACGACTCTGTTGTTAACTTTGAGCGTAAGATATGCTAACTTCAACAAGTCCGTAGCGATCGCTTGGGTAGTGATCATTCCCATTTGTACGTCCCGATAACGATATTCGATACGACCGAATCTGACTTCGAATAGGGATCAAAGATGCAGGACTTGGACTTCACATCAACGACATTCATGGTCGCGGGACCAAGGCGGAAATATTGATGCACAACAGTCTTATCCTCTACGTTGCCGAATTATTCTACGCCACTGCTCTCTTTTGCGCCAAAGGATCGATCTTGAGTTTCTACTGGCGCATGTTCCGAGTCACAAACATTAAGCTTCCCATTCAGATCTTGGCCTGCTGTTCACTGATATGGATTGTCATTCGAGTGAGTATGCACCGACGCCACATGATTGACGAGAGGATCTAATCTTGGTAGACTTTCATGGGTATCTTCCATTGCATCCCCGTGCAGCGCTTCTGGGATCCTTCGGCTGGAGGCTCTTGTGCCATCGAGGATAAAAAGTTCTTTTTCGGTACTATCCTGGTTCACGTTATGCTCGACATCGCAATCATCGCCCTGCCGATTCTCCAGGTTCGCAAGCTACAGCTACCTATCTTTCAGAGGATCGGCATCATGCTCATGTTTCTGTTTGGTATTGTGTAAGTGACGACGCTACAGCGGTAGGAGATCTTCTAACTCTTGCAGCATTTGCGCTTCCGCCATGGTCATCATTGTGGCCTCGACCCAGTTCGATGCTACGTCGGAGGATCTAACCTGGAACTTGGTCACGATTGTAGTCTGGGCTTCTGTTGAAGTGAATCTCGTCACTGTATCAAGTAGGTATCCGAATCTTGCTCCCTTGACCGTTACTAACGTTGCTTAGCCTGTCTACCTACCGTCCGTCCCGCTATCCTATACCTCTTCACATGCACCAACCCGACATCGACCATGGGCTCCGGTTCCAACAGCTATGGACCTAGTTACGGCCGCAGTCAAACCAAGAACACGATTCGACTGTCAACCCTCCCCAACAACAAAGACAACGACGAGTCAAGCTCCACTCATCAACTTGCCGATTCCGATCAGGGGGGTCGTGGTTCACTGTCTGACTTTGAGAGTCATGCCATGGATCGATACCGAGGAAATCTGTCAACCGTCACTGGCCGCGCCCATGATCATGGGTCGGAGGAATTCAACACTGGTTCACCATTTGGTGGGATCATGGTCAAGAACGAGACAACTGTTCGTATTTCGGCGGCCAGGCAGTAATAATCATATCCGGAGGCAAGGTAGATGGGGAGTGAAGGGTAATACAGGTAACAGGATAAACAGTTTGAGTTCGGTGTATAAACGAAACAGCCGGCACAACAGTCACGAAGCTAGAATATGTCTCGATAGAACTTGATAGATTTTATGTCATCACTGTACTCTGTTATTTGTGATGAAGCGATTGATTCATCTCATTCTAAGCCTATGGTTCTCTTAGCCGAAGTTTTGTGATCCGAAGGTTTCGGGTTTCGGGTTCGCGTTTGAGGCTATGAGCCTCGGCTTTAGGAAATCCGAACTGCAACAGCTCTAGCAGTTAGTTAGAACAGTTACCTATAATGCATACGAATGGTTATTTACCCCAGAATTTACTTAGAACTAACCCCAGGTTCCTTTGCCGCTTGCAATTACCGCCGCTTCCCCGCAAATATTCCGTCCAAGGAGTTCTGATCCGAACGCTCAGTATAAAGACCGTCCTCCGGGCCCACCCAATCACAGACAACATTGCAACTCAGCTTCACATACGAAGTACTTACCTAGGTAGACTACACGGAAATGGTCTTCACACCTCCATCATGGGTGCCCAAGCTCCCAATTGGTAAGAAGTAGTGCTCTGCCTACCGACACAGCGCTCATTCTTTGCAGACCCTCCCGACTCCATTTCACTTCACGAATTCATGACAAGTGAGGCCTATGGCCGAGTTCCAATCGCCAGATCAAGAAACCCGTTTACTTGCGGGATCACAGGAAGAACATATTCCGTATCCGAAACTCATCAACGAGCCGACTTCTTCGCCCGTGCGCTTGCCAAAAGACTCGACTTTTCACCAAACGAGGGCGTTGAATGGGACAAGGTCGTCTCCATCTTTTCCGTCAATACAGTATGTGAAATGTAGTCTATCTCTTTCGACATGGCTAATAATTTCCAGATTGACAACTTCTCAGTTACGCAAGCCATTCATCGACTGAATGGTATCATCACGCCCGCGCCGCTCACACTGCTTCTGACCTGGAGCATCAACTGCGATCGTCTGGAGTCAAAGCGCTCTTCACGTGCGCTGGACGTCTGGATATCGCCGTCAAAGCAGCCAAGGCCGTGGGAATTCCTCAAGATCGCATATTCATCCCAGCTACGCCGGATAACGACTCAAAACGACCTTTCACAACATTTGACGACCTTGTCAGAGAGGGCGCAGACCTACCGGAGTTGGAACCGTTGAAATGGGTCAAGGGCCAAGGTGCGAGGCAAGTTGCCTTTCTCTGCTACCCCAGCGGGACCTCTGGTCTTCCTGTTAGTGTATGAGACTCTTGCGGCGCCTTCACCAACTCACAGATGACTGAAAGCAGTCATAATCTCCCATCGAAACGTCATCGCCAACGTCCTTCAGCTCACCACATATGAGAGTGTTTCCCGCCGGAAAGATGGGATCGAAACGCAAGCATGCCTCGGAGCTCTTCCCTTCAGCCATATTTACGGACTCCTCATCATTTCCTTTGCCAGTACTTTCCGAGGCGACGAAGTTGTTGTTCTGCCCGAGTTTGATCTAGAGAAGGCCTTGGTTGCCGTTCAGACATACAAGATTGCTCATATGTTTGTCGTAAGTTGTCGCCTCTGTCATAAGGTCCAAAGGTACAGACTCTGACGACTACAGGTCCCGCCGATTATTATCCGCATCATCCACAATAAGGCCCTGTGTTCAAAGTATGACCTGAGCTCCGTGCGTTGGCTGTACACGGGGGCGGCCCCCTTGGGCTCGGAGGTAGTTGAGGAGGTGAAAAGGCAGTATCCGAAGTGGCGTGTCGGACAAGGATACGGTAACACCCATACCACCATTTTCACTGTAGTCCGTGCTAACTTGTGCAGGTTTGACTGAAACTTGTACAGTAGTTTGCACCACAGGCGAAGACGACATCGACATTGGATCTTCAGGCTCTCTGGTGCCAGCAACAAAGGCCATGATTATCGATATCGAAACGGGCGAAGAGATCACAGAGTACAACAAGCCGGGTGAGCTGCTCCTGCAGACACCCTCATTGGTTCTGGGTTATATGAACAACGAACGTGCCACATCAGAGACTTTCATCTGGAGGAAGGACGGCCGCTGGATTCGAACTGGCGATGAGGTTCTCATTCGATTAGCGCCTTCTGGGAATGAACACCTCGTAGTGGTAGACAGACTCAAGGAGCTCATCAAAGTCAACGTAAGTTTGCTTCATAATCTTATCAAATTCAGGTCTTTTGCAATAGCAACTGACATGTGGACAGGGTCATCAAGTTGCCCCTGCAGAGCTCGAAGCTCATCTCCTCTCACACCCCTACGTCTCAGACTGCGCTGTCATCCAAACACCCAATGACAAGGCCGGTGAGGTACCCAAGGCATACATCGTCAAGTCGGATGCTTGTGGAGGACAATCTGACGATGTTGTTGCTAGCGCAATCTGCAAACATGTTGAAGATCACAAGCAAAGGTACAAGTGGCTTGGAGGTGGTGTTGAGTTTATCGAGACAATCCCAAAGAGCCCCAGTGGCAAGATTCTTAGAAGGTTGCTGAGAGATAAGGAGAAAGAAGCAAGGAAGAGTTTGGTGGCAAAGCTTTAGCTGTTTGTTGGGAATATGCAGTTTCCCTGGTTGCTTTGGCAAGACATGATATTTTATACGTATTTGATCAAACAAACCGTAAGAGAAATAGCCTTGATTGAACCAATTTAAGTACAACAAATATCAGAATGAATTGTCCACGTCAAGCAATAAAGAATAGCAATATCATCATGGTTTAACAGAACTAGTCTTGTTATCAATTTGAAAAGCTACATCACAACAACCACACCAAGACAATTCACACTAGGCTATTGAAATATTATTAATCAGTATAGTTTATTATTTAAGGTCCTGTTTAAACTGTTTACACAATATGGATCGGCGCAGATAGGTGTTATTTGTCAAGACAGGCGTGTTTTCTATTACGAGATAATAATTACAAAAAGGAAATCCCCGGTACAAGATTCGAACTTGTGACCTTTGCCTGTGGCTCAACAGAAAGTTGGTCGGTACTGCACCACAGGGGGCAACAGTAGGGGGAGGCAATGTGCTACCAACTGCACCAACCGGGGTTGAGTGGTATTGTTGACATTAAATGTGGCATTTGTATAGATAAGTATTGATGGAGTAAGTATATCTGTCACTGCTGCGAAAAGATCATCCTGCCCAAGCAGCAACCTCACGACAAACCACAATATTGACCGCTCTGGCCAGACACGCTGCGATTGCCAGGATTTGGGAATCAGCTTTTGATGG
The DNA here is from genome assembly GCA_013186855.1 of Fusarium ramigenum. Classification (NCBI taxonomy): domain Eukaryota; kingdom Fungi; phylum Ascomycota; class Sordariomycetes; order Hypocreales; family Nectriaceae; genus Fusarium; species Fusarium ramigenum. The sequence continues at coordinate 16,856 of JAAOAT010000084.1, read as the reverse complement.
TAAATGACAAAAATAGAATCCTCTAGTGCTGGATTTAAACCAGTAATATTCGCCAGTCAGTCTGTGTATGACAGCAAAACGGCGATCATAAGTGCAATAGTGGTAAATACGACGACGTGCTAACCAGTTGCACATGTAAATGGAGTCTCATTCCCTGAATTAAGCTCAGGTAGCTCAATGAGACTCCATTCACAGTTGCACCAACCAGGGTTAAGTGGTGTTGTTAAAATAAAGAAGTGACGTTTCGGTATCCGTAGGGAAAAAGATAGTTCTTGGAAAGGAATTCAGACCCCTACCTTCGCCCTGCCTCTTCAGGGGTATCCTTGGACTATATAGCTAGTCTGGCTGTTTTAAACAACGGCGGTATTTCGCGTTTATCTAATAAAACAAATTATAACAGAGAGGACCTTCGGCAACCTCAACATAACCCGTACCTTGACGTGCTAGGGTGCAAGATGTGAGTCAAACTTCACTAAGTGGGCTGTCATACTGATGTTTGTTAATTGTATATGTTTTTGGTATGCTGCCTGAACTGAATTTATAAAAGTGTTGTTTCGAGTTAATGGAACTGATAGCTGATGCTTATATATACCTTAATCGCGCGAAGGACTTATCGCCTGATACGCGGAAGAAAAACAAAGAGTTACAAAAAGGATCATCTATTAGTAAACAGGCTTATCTTATATGCAATATTATCCAGTGCAGACATTATCTGACGACGCAAGTGCTATATAAAAACGAATGTAAAAAACAAATCCCCGGAACGAGGATTGAACTCGTGACCTTTGCCTTTGCCTCAAGATCACGTAATGTATCTGTGTACTGCACCACAGAGGGTAACAGTGGGGAGGCAAAGACAATGTGCTTACCAACTGCACCACCCGGGGCTGAGTGGTATTGTTAACACAGAAGAGCCATATTGGGGTAGATAACCTTTGCAATCTATTATGATGAATACGAAAGTTAGGAGGATTCGAACCGCCATTCCTGACAGTGAATCCTTGTATGAACACGGAACGGTGATATCGAATTGGCCGTACACGGCGAAATGCTACCAATTACACAACCAGGGTTTATTGATAGCGGTTGAGACGCATACTGTAGATTATATGTATTGGGTTACTCACGCGCATTTGGCGCTTTGCTGCTGTGACTAAACAACAGCGATATGTCACATGCCATTCTGTTTCAAACTCCACATGACACACGCCTAAAGGTGCGTTGACCTACTGCCAAAAGCACAACACCATACTTTGTCAAGATTGTGAGCGACTCTTTCTGCATCAAATGGTAAGATAAGACAAAGAAAAATCACAATTGTTGACGATCCAAGCGTGTCCTGAAATGTCTTTTTCGTCTAGATTCATCAGTCCCTGCGAAGAAGACGGGGCGCGTCAGCTGAGACTTGGGGAATTGCTGGGAGCGGCCGCGCGCCGTGCATGCCTCTGCTGAACCGATCGACGAAGGCTGGCTAGGGTGGTACTCAAGGTGGTTGTGCAAGATTGAATCTCACTACTACAGATGTGTTACTTGCAGTTGACACTTGTGGCTGAGAGCTTAATCCGGCAGAGAGAACAGGCTGTTTAGATGCGGGGTCTTCAACTCATCAAATTTCTGCTGGCAATTTCCACGAGAATCAATAAAAACTGATAACGTGCGCCTCAACCCTTGGTGCTCTTCAGAATGACAAGGCTGAGATGAGTTGATGGGATGTAGTCGGCGGTTGTGGACCCGAGTGGGCCACCATCCTATCACCATTAACCAGACCCATAAATCTAACATCTCACGAACCTCACCTCTCGACCTCTTCACGAGAATATTGCTGATCTCATTCTTTTACTTACTGAGAAGGGCTAAAAGATGGTGCGCGAGGAACGCTGGGCTTCAACGTCTGGGAAATCCTGGTCTGGGCTTCCGAGAATCGGCCGACGACCGACAAAACATTATCTGCTGCATCAAACTCAAGTGTGTGAGATGCTCAGTCAACGGTTTGCTATCGGTTGGAAACAAGGTTCATACTCGCGTCTCAAGTAGTTGTCACTTCAGCGATCTATGCTCTCATTATCCACTGCACCGAAGATACAAATCGCGATATTGTTCAACGAGGCGGCCTCGGATGTGATTAGGGTCAAGCGGCGAGGTTGTTCTCAGAGTTGTCGGTCTGTCGCTCGGAGCGAGTGCATCATTGGAAGCGCGAGGTAGCATTTGGATTTGATAGACTTCGATATCTATTGTTGACTCTGGTAACTTCTGGATGTGATTTCCAGTAGAGAAAAATCGCATCGCGAGCAAAAACAAGGTGTGGTCGAAAGCCACAGCGCATTTGGCGCTTGGTCCGAAACCAGGCCTACATGTGCTTCATGATTATCACATTGCTTAATTGCATATGCTCAACATTATCTGAAAAGAAGCGCTCCAGGAAGAAGTGATATTAGATTGCAAACATGATGTTGTGTTTGAGGTCTGATGTGGTGATGTGTGGCAACAGAAGACCCATCACGAACTACCACAATGCAGCTGACGTTAACATTGCTCACGACGCGATGCGATGTCTATCGAAATGAAAAATGAATAAATTCTTTCGTGGGTTTGAACAGGAGCTGTCATGAAGTCGGAGCATTGAAAAAGCCAAAAAAGTTTGGTCAGGATTGAGTCTCGCCCTCGTCAGGGGTCAGTGACTGGGTTCGAAGGTGTAGCCCCGAAGTTATCTGTAAGATGACCACCTTCTACTTGGGTTGGGCTGTGTCCACCTGACCACACCCCTTATGCTTGTCGTGTCCCATGTGCTTAGAGTGGTTTTACTTCAGACTATATACCTTACGCAGCTGCGTCACTGACCGCGGAACATCGATGGTCCTGGCACTGGCAGGCAGTGCTTCCCCTGCACCACTGTTCTACCACACCGCAGAGATATGTGGATGCGATTGCTGTGGAGAAGCACTGGAGTGCACCGCGGCGGCTTATTCCCACCCTTTCGCCAAAGAAGAGTCGACATGCGAGGTGACTTTTGTAAGAAGCTTAGACTTCACTTTCTTTCAACTTGTGAGCCAAAGGGTGATAATGCATATGAGCAACAGAGTAATAATTATTTTTCAGTAACTTCAGTAATAGGATTGAATAAGGACACAACAACTCTTGTTTTAGAAGATATCTTTGTGAAGTATGACTTTATATTCTACACCATCGACTATCTTGAGAACCATTTCTGTGGAATGCGCCTTGTCGAATCGTTGTGGCGTGGCTCTGGCTGGTCTTCTGCCCACTGTCTCCCTAATCCTTCCATCAACCATCAACCTCCATTTCCATCTCGTCGTGCTCCTTTTCCAGCTCGGTCAAGTGAAACACTTGGCTTGGTGTATAGTGGTGATCTACCAGAACGCGAAGGCTATTGGGGATCGAGACTTGATTTAGAAGATAAGTCTTCCAAATATCTTTTAGGTGGGTGTAAGAATCGAAGTATTCCTTGGGTGGGCCCAAGTCCTCGACCTCATCTGGCTTCTTCATAATTTCCTTTCGTGCCCGTCTGGCAATCGCTCTGTCGGGTGTCGCGAGTCTCTTTGCAAGGTTCTTCATCTGCCGGGTGTAGTCGCGTAATGAGATGGTGTTGTCTTCCATCTCGTCTTCATCGTCGGTCAAAGTTATAAGCTCCTTCGACGCGTCGTTTGGCTCGATTGATTGAAGAGGAGCATCGCTGGGCTCTAGCTTTGGAGCTGTTGGGCCTGCTTCTGGAATATCTGGGCAAAACGTTTTGCGAAAAGCCTCCTCGTATTTGTTGACGTCAGGCATTTTAGTGGTGACAATCCAAAGCGATTTGCCATCGACCTTTTGAAACTTCGCGACAGGCTTCTGGCAGTTTTGGTCTAATTCAATGGCGAAGGGGGATGACTTGACTTTGGCCCACACCTGAAGAGCAATGGGTAGCCACTGGATCCCGTTAAGTTCGCCGAACACCTTGACAAGATCCTCATTCTTGCGAAAGAATTCTCTCGTGTGAGGACGTAGCTTTCTGTAAGCAATTGCTGCAATCATGCTGATCATGACATGGACTGGGATGCAGATAGTCCTCCCTGTATCCGCCTGTAATTTCGTGACTTTCAATGCGATGGGCTGAAAAGAGGACATGCCTCCATAACGCTCCAATTTTGTGTCTCTCAGCAGCCTATTATGATTGTGAATCCTTGTAGTGGCGGACTTAAAAGATTCCGGAGCGTCATGCTTATGAATCCCCGCCGCGTGGAAGATATCGGTAGCAATAGCTTCACAGAGCTGGAACATGCTGGGGGGAGCGATATCACGAACGGGCACGTCTTCGCAGACATCAATTCCAATTCCATGGATATCTATCGTTCCATCGTTGATACTCTGAACCAGCGCTTCTGCATCTGATTCGATCTTTAGCGGCATTGTCGACATTGTCGGTTGATGACTAGAAATGAAAAAGGTGGTTAGAAACGCGACCGGCCCAATAAATATTTACTCACAGTATTGTCACTATTTTATAGAGTGCTATGTTCCGAGATTGTGAGAAGAGGAACAAAGTTGTGAGGGCTGAAATTGGGGCTCTGATTCCCGTCGAGAGAAGTGGGGCCAGATCCGAGTGAGGTTGTACCTTGGTCCGCACCTAATCAGCAACAAACATTGTGAAAGCAGAACAAGGTCCTAAAGAAGTCTAAAGGAGTCTGAAGAACTCATAAACATATCTAAGACTTATGAAGCTTTGCCAAAACTTTGCTCAACTTTATAAATTTATGCAAAGTTACGTAAGTCTTCTAGTCACCCAACATAAGAAGTATTCTCTTTGGCAATGGCCTCCTATTTGAAAGATGCTGACCGTGCCCCTCTTCAGCCTTTTCCATTTCTTCTAAAACCCCCAAATCAACCACATCGCCATCATGGCTAAGAACAGGGCTCCCACGAAGACAGCTCCCAGATACAACCTTCCTCCTACACTGAAGGTGCCATGCGTTCTTCAGATCAACGGCGAGCCTTTCGGCGGCAAGGAACTTGGCGTCACCACCAGTACCTCTACTCACCTGCGCGCTCTGAGGACCCCAGATAAGGATTCATTCCTTGGCTTTGTCATTGAATTCCCGCTATCGGCTACGGGAGAGAACAACGGTTTCGGAAATTGTCACCACAGTGAGCTCTTCAGATTCGTGTGCCCGATCCGACATCTGCTAACAACATTTCCCAGTTGACTTTACTACTCAGAGGGCCATTACCAGCAACACTTGGAAACTCACCGTGAAATTCCCTCGTGAAAATATTGATATCACGTACCGGGCTGCAAGTGAAGAAGAAAACGCAAGATACCCTGCCAGCAAGAAACACATGACTTGGGTCGACGTCACTCTAGGCAAAGACGCCACAGTCTCTGTCCAAGGATTTGGAATGCCATATTCAAACCCAGGTCACCCGGCTGAAGATTGGCTTCGATATCCCGCCTCGGCAACTGTTATGGGCGGCCTAACCCTCCTGGATGTCATCCAACAGCGACACTTTTCGTTTCTCGCTGCTCGAATCGAAAGCGCTATGGCCACGAGGTGGAGCGTCGCCAGTTTAGCTCCCAACTTCGATTACGGCTATGGTGTAGACCTATCCTGGGACATGGACAGATACATGAAGCAGCTCCATGATATCAAAGGCCACCGCTTCCAGGCTGCATGGAGCTTTGAAACTGACAACTCCCACGTGACTGCTATGACACAGAGCATAGTCCAAGATTTCATGTGGATCCAGAAATTCTGTCTAGACATGACTACTGAAATGGGCTACGCGTACTTCGTCAAGCATCCAGGAAGTCGACGGTCTAAACGATGGCTAGTCATCGTCAGGATGGACCGGGGAATTTGGAAGCACAGAAATTGGTCTCAAGCCTGTATCCAAGGTACCATGAAGATGGTCGTTCATCCCGGATCAGATGAGCTCCCCGAGTCATGGACCGAAGATATTTCTGAACGCTGGTCAGCCCGTGTCTGCCATGACCCCGGTGAAGTAAGATTGCTCAACCGACACGGGACCACTGAGAACGACTACGTTATCAGGGTCATCGAGCCGCTTCAGATCCAACTGGGTATCAAGGAGTTTGAGAGCCGTGAAGCAGCCGACGCTGCCTTTGAGACCGACAAATCGCTTTAGAACCGCGTGTCGTTCGAATGGGATCTGCAGCTTCATGATGCCAAGCGCCGAGTCGACGCTGTTTGCGACCTCCTGCCATCAGCCGCTCCAAACCGCCAATTCTTCCGTGATAAGGGCGTCGAAGTCTCAGAGCTTGGCGTTAGGAGGGAGGCATTGATGATGAGTCTACACAGAGACCTCCTACGTGGTGATGGCTTCTGGAAGACAATGATGGCTGTAGATCCGGCAGTGAACGAGATGGCAAGCAATATCGGAAATATGGGTACCGGCAGCCAACACCAACGAATGGCTTTATCTATGCTACCGTCTGTCAACTTCCTTAAGGAAGATGGTCGAAGCGGCTGGAGTGAGACTCTATTGTCCGAGGTTTCTGATGCCGACCAGCGTCCGCTTCGTTACTATCTCAGCAACCGCCCTCTCGGCTTTAGCATTTTCACAAATGTAAGCATCTAACATTCAAACTCATATTCTTCCCATACTGACGAGAAATGTAGGGACCAAGCACCGACGACACCTCCCTTTTCCCCGTGGCAGTTCTTGCGATGCATGCAACCGTGGGTACCGTCATGGCAAGCGCTCCGACGCCTACCGCAGTGAACAAGTTCGCTTCTGACCTCTATACCGCCTCTCGCAGCGCCGTAAGCAAGTTCAACATCGGGAAGAGCCAGGAAAGCAGTCGCCGAGCTGCTCTGATCATCCGTGGATTTCAACTTGAGGTCGAATGTGACGCCTTCAAGCTTTTACTTCAATACCCTCACCTCGGCGATGAAGCGGCTGGTGATGATCAATGGGGCGTCAAGTTGGACTGGAAGCTCCATCTCTCGGCCACATTTTGGCTTCTTACCTGCCTTGGGTCCCAAACCTTGCCATCCCTGCATAAAGATGACGCCAACATTCTACACGAGTTTCAGGACGTACTTGCAAAGTCAGACATCTTCACTCGTCTTCTTGAACGGGTTTCTGGCAAGATCTCGTGGGAAGAATACGTGGCCGGCGAAACTGTTTCAGACACCGAAATCATGAAGCTGATGGAGATGATTATCGAGGTCGCAGACATTGTCTGTACGACCCCATCCTTAGCCCACACCGAGGACCATCTCAAGAAGTGGAAGGTCGAGCGGGCTCGGGGGATCGCCATTGACGAAGCTGGCGGCATGAGCCGTGGCGATCTGTATTCCATCTGGGGTAACACACTCCTGCCTTGTCTTCTTGCTAGTGATGAAGAGTTTGTTCCGCTAGAGGTGAAGAGCTATCATGACCGAGATGAACACGGAAACATGCGGAACAGATTTGGAGATGATGCTCGGAAGTCGGCGCTTGAGTTTCTCACTGCCACTGGATGGCCTGTCTATCGTGTTCATGATTAGTTAGATTTAGCTGCTGTTGCAGTACAACACACATGGAAGGGTATGGGGCACGACTACACTGGTCAAATATTAAGAAGCTTTAGGGTAGTCATTGGGATAGCCTTTAGTGAACTATAGAAACTCAGTATGCAATGTATCAAGATCCCATAATAGAGTCTGAAGTTCCTTTACCCTCGAGGTGGTATTATAGTAATATGGATCCTCGAAGAAACCAGACAAGTTGATTATACTAGGGCTAAGACGGAAGAGAAAACAATGACGTGTGGTAGACAAGCAGAAAGAAAAGGAGGCAAAGGGTATTGCCATGACAAGACTCCGTCCGATTGGATACTTATGTAGAACGAAAAGCTTTTGATGTATGATTAATGCATAGGTTTCGTGCAAATTGATTTGGCCATGTGAGTTAACCAAGTTAAGTCTGAGACCTGGAACGCCTGAAGTGAGGGTGACCTTTTCGGTGAGGTGCGTGATTCTCGTCCCAGTCAATGTCTCACTTAGGTATTCTGCCACCAGACACCGCCTCGGGCAATAGCTCCAGACCAGCGCGATGCTGCTAGAGTGCTTCAGTAAGGTATCGCGGCCATTTATAGGTACAGCTTTTTTAGACCTCGAAATTTGTCCTCAAAACGATCTCGCGATGGAGAAAATATGCCCTAATCTGTTCGATTCTACAACATATTCGAAGCAAAACATCTGCGACAACACGCTAGCCCATGCGCAGCTGGCGATCTTGGGCGGAACGCAGGGTAAGTTGATTGGCTACAACCCTGGGAGATCGCAAGCCCGCCATCAGGAGGCAGAGACCAGCTTCCACAGCGCTTATACTCGCACTTCTCCCCTTTTAACGTCTGTTCCGCCACCCAGAGCGCAGTATCGCCGACCCCCCAAGATAATTAATTGTTTCGCGCTCCATACCGTCCGGGGCTTTGATCTTTCAGCTAGGCGCACCATCCGGTTTCTCAACAATAACTCCTCCTGCCAGATCACGCCTTCTCAAGTAGTTATAGTGCATAGCCACCATTTACTTACCGATCCGCAGCCATATCCTGTCGCCTCAACACTGCTTCTCCGCAATGATGGCGCCTCAAGAAAGGAACACAAACGTCCAGCTTCTCGCATGTCTCGTTGACGACAACGACACGAGTAATAGTGATTATCGCTTCCTCGTCGACGGGCAACATGTGAAGTACGTATCCACAGCACCAGGCACGTTTTTCGGGGCCGAGGAAGACCGCACTTTCGAGCCCACCCTGCTTGGCGAGCTTCTCCCATCATTTCCAGCTGGAGATTGGAACCAGGGCTTTGTAGCTAGGGACCCCGAGGCGGGGAAGGCTACCTTCGTCAGGACCGAGACAGTACACCTTGCCGGGATAAAGAACTGTTGGCATCCCATGAAGCTCAATGAGTTAGAATTCACGCGACAAGAGCGAGTGAGGCAACGAGTCCACGTCTCGACACATCCTGAAGTTGAGGGCGGCAGACCCGTGCTCATTAAACTCGCGGTCTGGCCCTGGGAAATCCCCTTCATTGAGGTCGAGACGGCCGCCTATCAATGGATCAGTGGCAGCGGAATCGGTCCTAAATTTCTAGGCCACCTCACTGAGGGCAAAGATGGGCGGGTGGTTGGCTTCGTCGCTGAGTGGGTGGAAGGCGCGAGAGCTGCTGGGCCAGCAGATATCGATGACTGTAAGAAGGCTTTAGGTCGGTTGCATGAGCTCGGCATCAAGCTTGGCGATATCAACAAACACAACTTTCTTGTGCGGGATGGGCATGACGTGGTTCTTGTAGACTTTGAGACGGCGAAGCGAGACTGTTCGCCTTTGGAACTCGAGGACGAGATGAGCAACCTTAAGAGCAGCCTTAAAGAAACGAGTTTCCGGGGCGGGGCGGAACCCGCTTATGAATGACAGAACCAGTACATGCATGTCGGCATTAGGGGATAACGGGAGGTGAGCTGCACACACATACAACCAGACTAGAGCACCGAATCTACCAGCATCGTCAGAATAACTCATCAAGGAAAACATCGCTGGTCCGGCAAGTATTTTCCAACGGATATCATTCAAAACAGCCCCGTGGCCTTGAGGAAGAAGTCCACGGTGAAGCTTGCATTTTTGTGACGTGGCTGGCGTGAAATGCGACATCATTTGCGGGTGCGTGTAGAAGCGATGGAATCGGCCCACATGGCATACCTCCAATATTTCTATTCTCAAGGGGTCTAACTGTTTCCACTTCCTCATGGAACAAGTGAAGTTGGCTCACCGAGCTGATGCAACCAATGTTGATGTGTCACTAGATAGAGCAACGCAGCCTATCAACAGTCCTTTCATCTTTCGTTTTCGTAGTGCTCTCATGGTTGGTAAGTTCTCAAAGTCATCAATGTATTCTTAAAGCCTCGCCATCTAAAACTTATCCAGCTTCAACAAATTCTCCAACCATCGGGGTCCTGATTCACAACCACCTCTCTTCAACTTCCTTTTTTACCATCCCCTAAAATCGCGCTTTACAGCTTCAGAAGGACCTTCATTGCCCACCTGGAGCTCACCACCCTTCGCTTCATATGCCTTATCTGATATCTCGATGTGAATCATTCATCGCGGTCCTAGAACTCCAGTGTAATGTCAGCCACACACTCGAAAGCACCCGCAGAATAAGCATAACAACTTACGCGACTGTTCCTCTCCTCAAGAACCCATCGTTTCACCCAAGCGGAAAGCCTCTTCAAGCTGAGCTAGACGGAAAGCCTCATCTGCGCTACAATGAAACTTGACCAGCCGACGAAGACTTTCTGGAACACTTCCAGACTTGACCAGACTTCGGTACCATCGCCTCTCAATGCACGGAAACATCTGCGGACCTTGGTGAAGCGTGTGCTGCAGGCTCTGAAGCGACAACGCCATCCCCGCTCTCTAGTCAGCGATGGCTTCGTTCTGGAGTTCAAATGCAGTAGCGAAAGCCCTACGCTCAATCTCCATTGATTCACGTTCCTGCTGTACAAGCTCACTCGCCTCCCGTTCCATCGCCTTCATCTTCTCGTCATGAAAGTCAGCGAAGAGGGCGACTCCCCGACGGACCTTGTTGACAACCTCTCGACGTTCCGGCTCTGGAAGTCCCTTACGCAAGGGCTTCAGATCCGCAACGTAGAAGCGAAGGATATCGGCGCCCATTCCGCAGAAGGCCATGTCCTTTCGTCGGTTGGGGACTTCAACGGTATACTCCCATTCGGAGATATCTTCGTCGATGAACTCGGAAAGTTTGTTAAACCACATCGGATCGTGACTTGAGCACCAGGAATGAACGGTGTGCTTCATCTCCGGAGGCAGGACACGGAGGATAGGTTCGGCGAGCCATTTCGATACTGCCGGCCCGAGGAGTTTGTCGACAAACTTTGACTTGCCCATCTTGGCGATATTCTCGCCAGCCTGCTCGAGTGCTTCTTCTCTGGTGATTGTCTTCTGGGCCAGAGTGGGGGCTGGGTCGAAGCTGTCCTCAGAGGAGACGGACTCTGTGTCCTGCTGGTCGAGAGACGATGCAGACATCTTTCTTTGGAGTGCTCTTTGCAGGAAGTTAGGTTGATCTTCGGGGATACTCTTTGCTACGTCACGAGTAGCTGCGATTGGCATGAATCCTCCGAGAAGAAACAAACAGGTTGCGAGACGGACGTTGAATTTCTTGTTCCGTACTTGTACACGACTGACGGCATTCACAAACGTGTCAGTGAAGCTCTCTTGCTCAGTTCGTAACTGAGACTCACCAACAAGCTCAAAGCGGTGATTATAAGCTCTCAGCCCTGGGCCATCAACAACAGACACAACGCTTGGTCTCCGAGCTTGCACTGAACGAAAGCAAGATGCAGTGATAAGATGACTCGCTGAAGGGTGTTCTGGACAAAAGGGAAAACAGAAATGTCAAAGATAAATGAAAGTTAGGTTCCCGTGCCACAAGACGTAAGGACTAGGGATTCAGAGTGCGTCAAGATGAGTGAGTGGATCAGAGGAAGAAGAGATCAGTGGGGCCTCAAGGAATGGTCTCTCCAGGACCAGGAGCCTACCAATTCTACCCTAACGTCAAGCAAGGTCCCCTGCCCCTGGGCCATTTGCTTGAGGCAGGTCCACTACCTATTGTTACACAAGCAATGTCGAGCGACATCGGCCCCCTTCTGCCTATTTGTAAGGATCACTCCGTACTCCGTTCCATGAGTTTATTGTCGGCCATGCTGCCAAAGAACAAGGGTCAGAAATTTACACCTCCCTCTACTTCTCCGATTGTTTAAACAAACTGGTTTCGCTGAGAAAGGCTTTGATTTTCAGGGGGACTCTACGACTCTCACCTCTCTCTAACCATGTTGATTCTGTCTCTATTTGTGCAGAGAATAGGTAGAAACATGAGTCAAAAGGCTAACTCAAAGATCTTGGGCATAATCTGAAACCACGAGAATGCCCCAAACGATACACGACAGAGATGATACTGCCACCAACTTGGGAATCAGCTGGCCCGGGATCTTTCGTCCAATCACAGGCCGGTTCCGTGGTCTAGTTGGTTATGGCATCTCGTTAACACCGAGAAGGTCCCCGGTTCGATCCCGGGCGGAACCACTCTTTTGCTCTGTCTATGACTGAGAAGTACCTTTTTTTTGCATTCTCTTTCATAACGATGGTTTAAAATAGTTGGAATTCTGAACTGTCTCCGACAACTCGTGAAAACATGACGTTCTGATATGTGGATGGTTGATGTTGTGTTTTGCAGGCCGCGGGGAGCAAGACATCTTCTTATCCCTTGGATGTGAAAAGTAGAAATTGTTCTAGGACTTTGCGAGTCTTGCTTATAGTTGCCCGAGTCTTTTCATTATAAAGGGGTATGGAATCTAGTATTAAGCTTCGTTGTCTCCATTTAGTAAGGTCGAGCCTAAACAACAGCATCTAAATGTCAGAGATAGTATTAAGGACTACAATAACAAACCAGTGACAGTGAACAATAAAGAAACAGACACTGAACCTAGGTTCCCGGCTTGGAGAATATGATTTCGAAAGTCAAACTCAATTCTTCAAACAGCGTCATGTGACAGATAGCCTACGATGCTTCACCAAGTCTGGGCCATATGCAATTATACGACAGTCACAAGAAACAGCAACGATGAAGTTCCGAATTCGTTGAAGTGATCATAATTATATTTATCGTCTATAAAATGCTGAAAATGCTCATAAACCATGGTATTCCCCCCTCTTTCATTAAACCCTCATTAAAAATCCCATCTCTTTAATTCATTTTAAATCATCAACAGCACATCTTAATTGATCTGCTGGATGCTCTTCCAGCTTCCACTGTGGTCTCCGTAAATGTACTCGCGCACACTCGCTGTTGTAGGAGCATCACCGCCAGCATAATCAACAATGGAAATGCTCTTGTAATAAGCGTTGAAGGGACCCTGAGAGTAGTCGGCAAGACCACCAGCCCAGGCGATGGTACCAGGGGCAGCATCGGGAGAACCAGCGGTCCATGTTCCGAGCTTGATCTGCATGGGGGTCTGGGGATAACCATTGGGACCGGTGGCGTCGGTGTAGGGAAGGGTGCGGACGACTTGGTCGTCGATCATCCAGTTGATGGCAGAGGGAGTCCACTCGATGGAGTAGAGATGGAATTGGCCTGTTGGGTTGGCGACGGGATGGAATTCACCGCGGTCGTATGTTGAGACATCTCCCTTGCTGAAATAATTTGACTGAACTTGAGCGTTATCGCCTCCAAGCCACTCCCAGTCAATCTGAATTTTGTTAGTCGATGCTTCATATAAGTTGGTGGTGAACTTACCTCATCAAGGTTGTCAGACTGAAGAACAGCACTAGTGCAGATGCCTACACCCGTAGAGGCTTGCACCTCGACATCCACACGGCCGAAAAAGATGTACTTGCCCGTCGCAATTGTAGGAGCCTGGTTAGGTCCCGAAATCGTAAAGACAGCACCATTCTCGTTGTGTTGCAGGGCAGTACCGGCATCCTCTGCGAAAGCTTCACATGCACCCTTTGTAAAATCACAGTGGACAGTGTCTCTTCCGAAAGCAGGGTCGGCAGGACATGCTATGTTGTGTAAGTCGTCAAGTGTACCGAGTTGTTGGGATAAAGTGGTGAGACTTACTGGCTGTCATGGGGTTACACTTTGTGAAAGTCTGGGCTGAGACAAGAGGTGCCGCGAGGGCGAGGGCTGCGATGGCTTTGGCGAACATTCTTGCTAGTGTCGTGTGACGAGGTACAACAGATAAGATGGCTTGTCAGTAATGCACAATTATCCAAAAAAAGATTGATGAGAGGATGAGATGAGATGTTTTGAATGTTCTCACGCACGTTGATATAGTAGTTAGATTTCTCGTTCGATTGGCAATTGGTGAAGGCTGGTTTAATAGTCTGCGTCTCTACAGCCAAGAGTCCTCCCAACCTCCCCTGTCAAAAAAGCCTCGGTTTATATCGATCAGACGATGGCTCGTATCGCGGTGCTAGCGTCGACTAAGCAACCAGGGATGGGCCACCAACGGCAGGGATCTCCACACCCCTTGCATCAGATCACCAATAGCACGGACAGAACCCTGCATGAGTGAGTTGCTGTAGTGAAAAAAACGGCGAGAGGGAACTGCTATGAGACAAGAGGCTTTTCCAGATCCGTTGGGTAGTGCAGTAGTTGGCGTGGCTTGTTGAAGTCTTGGCCTTACCAACCACTGATACGAACTCCCGACCGGCCATTTTTTTGCACTAGGGTCTAGATCGTGGGTGGGCTGCTTGCTTAGCTCGACATCGTGGGTGAGCGGGCTGTGTGCGATATGCGTCCAGGGACTTTGAACTAAAGCATGTGGATTGTCAGCAGAGGAGTAAATTCCCTGTGCTGACATCAGGTCAATCACCAGAAGTCAATTGACTCACTGCAACAATAATTTAATCGTCTCTTCTCTGCTCGTGGTATTTTCGTACGATAACTCTGTCGTGGTCGGCTAGACTACTACCGTAAATGTTCAGGCTAAACGGCCAACCTCCCCAAATACGAGACGCTATCAAGACAGCGAGCGGCTAAGAAAATGGGAGGCTGCAAAACCGCTGTATCCGTAAAAGAAGGTTACGATAGGGATGACTATGACCCGTCCGTTCTTCTTTTTTTGTCCCGCCGCTCTAACCGACTCTTCTTTCTTCTCCATTCTTCTCTGCATGTCGAGACCCTAGACCGAGAACATGTCAAAGCTCTTCCCCACTGATCGTTATCAGCTCCCCACAGATGAACGACAATCTGCAGGTCTATTGTTTCGGGGACTTGAAGATCTCGCGGATCTTTATTTGAGCTCGTAGTCAACCAACAAATTTGATGCCATCGAATAGACAATCATTCATCGATCGAGCAACTGACATCACGAGAAAATTGTCTCTGGTAAGAGAGAGAGAAGTAAGCTTCCATCGTGAGCTCAGCTGATCCGTCATGAGGTGCTGTACCCCGCTTGAACCATGCATCGTCATGGAGAACAAGGGCCCTTGATGCATGCATCACCACTCGGACCCGGCATCATCGACAGAACATGCATGTCTGACCGTATATCGACTTCCCCGCTTCCACATGCTGATTCAAGCTGTTCTCGTGCTTTAATCAGTATAGACCTTCCTGATGAAGACATCACGACGTGTATGCATGTAACCCAACTGTTCACTCGCGCGTCAATCATAGCGTGAGTTGATGCGATGGGACGTTGGATATCACAAGTTCCACCGAGACAAGGCTGTAGTGAGGGGAAATGCACGATGACTTTCGTTGAGGTTCAGGTGATTCTTCAGCCTCAAGGTCTAGTGATCAATAGCTCGGGGTCATCCTGGCATCCGCGTACCCGTGCTGCCGTCTGTAACCCCGCTTGTTCCCGCCCAACAGTGAGCATCACCATCGTTAGCCCAACGGCCAATTCCGCATTCTTTCGTGAGGTCAAGAAGTGAAGCTATTCTCAACATTGCAAAATAGAAGCATTTTAACGCAAGGCACAGCCGTATTTTAGCAGTAGCCAATGTCTAAAAATACCAATCAAAAACGCGCTTTCACAAATGCGGTACAACGTTGCAAAAGGTGAGCGCCACGATCGGTGGCTGGGTTACCTCAACAATTGGCTGGATCCGGAGGTGCCGAACGTTAAATCTGACCGCTTGCGTGACAATCCAACACGAGGCATATTTGAATACGATCGCTAGACGAGAGGATATTCCATTTATGAATAAGCCAATGTGGCTAGAAATTTGATTGTCACTTGGCGATTCTTGATAGCGCCGAATTGTTCTTTCAATTTATTTCGGCATTCCTCCCCTCGTATAGCCAAAATGGAGCTGCATTCCAGGGACCGTACTGAAGAAATGGAACGATCTACTCCACGGAAGATTTCTTCTAGCTTCAAGAATCATTCCCACCGACATCCAATCTCATTGCAGCTGCATGACCTCGAGTTGTTCCAAAAGCATTTGGATCATCGAACCAGTAATCGTGAACGACTTCAAATCCCGACTTCTCGTAGCATTTCATAGCCACGACAGAGTTGAAATTGACCAGAAGAACCAGCATAACCTTTTTGCCCTCATTTTGTCTTATTGCGACTTCCTTGGCGTACTCGATCAGCTTATTCGCCAAGCCCTTGCGCCTCTGAGATGGAGGAACGTAAATCGCATTGAGGACGTAAGCAGACCCGATCTCATCAGCAATCGGACCAAAGTACAGGCTTCCAGATTCAAATTTCTGCCGATCTTCCCATGTTTTGGCTGCTGTCTTGGCTTCGAGTGGGCCATAGAGAACAAGCGATGCGAGCCATGGTTGGTTCAGAATCAGTGAGAGGTCGTCAACTGAGCCTGGGTTTGGGTCGGAGACGATGATGATACTGGATGCCAGCGGGTTGCTTAGACGGGCTTCCCATATATTCTTTGTGTATTCCGCTTCGCGTGCATAGTTTGAGCTGAAGGACTCGGGTGATTGTTGCAGAGAAAGCAGCCGGAATTCTTTGGACTGGTCCACGAGGTTGTCCCATTGACTTGGGTCGGACAGCGACTTTGGTAGAGTTAGAGCTTTGAAAGACATCTTGAAGCTTATTTGACTTGTGTTGAATGTATCTGGGCTTTGGTGGCCTAAGTATGTTGGTCGAAAGTCGATATCCGATGCTATGACTCATTCGTATCACGCAATCGTGCATACCAATCAGGCAGCCATTGTGAATCCCAAGAGACCAACGTTATGATACTCAATTCACGCTCGTAGCGATCCTCGAAATCACGTATCCCAAAGCTTGTTCAACAAAGTACTAGTTGGCCAAGCATGATCACGCTCAAGCCGGCTTGGAGACATTGTCAGGTGGGGAGT